>JAOTRH010173470.1:0-12308 GCA_034768845.1 Heliamphora exappendiculata | reverse complement strand
GGGGGGTGTTTAAAGGATTGGGCTGAAAGATGGGTCGGGCCGAGTTGTGATCTGGATATAAAAAAGGCTGGGAAAATCTGGGTTGGGTTAGGTCGGATTAATTAGGTTGCGGGTGAGTCTTCAAGGAATCACAAAGAAATGTTGCTAGGGCTTTGGTTGGTAGCGACACAGGTGAGGCGTCAAACCTGCGCAGCGACAGCAATGGAGAGCCTGGCGGCGATGGCAAGTCTGGCAGCAATGGCGAGCCTGGGCAGCAGCAATGGTGAGCCTAGGTGTCACACGTTGGCCTTGCGGAATAAGCACATGATGTTTGGCGCTAGCAAGACGCCTCTTGTTAGCCCGCCAAGTTTGTAGATAATGTTTGTCAAACTAAGTAAACAATATTAGTACGTGGGAAAGCAATATGAGTCAGTAAGTGGGCCAATATGTGGGAAAGCAAGCCAAACAAGTGAACAGCCAACCAATAATAAGCAAACTAAGCACAACCAAAAGAAGCACAAGATTGCACAAAAGAAGCTCTTTTATTGATGTAAAAGAGCATTACAAGGCTTGAACAAAGCATTACAAGGCCTGAACAAAGTAACAAAAGATGACAAGAAACTATGCACACAATGTCCTAGCTGGGGGTGTAAAAACGGCTCGGGGCCCGAGGCCCACCCGCAACCCGACACTGTGCGGGCCCAACCCGGCTTGAAAAAAAGCCCAGCCTTGCCCGAGCCTAAAAACACGTTTTCCAGTCCTGGATCTACCCCTGAGCCCATAGGCCGGGCCGGGCCGGCTCGATGGCCCAACCCGAACCCCAACAACTATGTTTGGAAATCGACAGCTCAGATCAACTTGAAATTCGAATGAACATATGAGATTAAAGAGCCGTTAGGCCCGACCTGGCCAACGGCTAGTTCTTATTTTTTTTTTTTTTTAAATAGATTTTTTTCCCTATAAATAGGGCCATTTGCATTTGAGAAAATTCATTACAATTTCCAAACTCTCTCATCTCCCTACTTTCTCACTCTCTCAAGTTTTTTCTCTTGTAATTCGATTGCTCGGTGATATTCGATGATTCGATTATTTGGCGATATTCGGTGAAAATTACAACTGTTGGCAAATCAAATATTGAAGATCAAAAATTAAGATCAAGATCAAAAGTTCTAATCGATCGAGATCAAGATTAAATATTGGAGTTTCTTTAATTCAGTTTGATTTAAATTCTGCAATTTTTTTCCAGTATTAAATTTATTTCGTAATTTTTTTTAATTGTAATTAACTTTTTTTTAAAATATAGTAATTATTTATAAACTATTAACTTCATTAACATTTTAAATTTATTTTAATTTTATAAATTCTAATATTTTACTTTATTAAGTTCATTTATGGATCCAAATATATTTTTCACTAACGAAGCAAAAGAGATTTTTGCATTTCTACCAAGTGGTTCTAAACTCACTCCTCCAAATTCTAATCCACTCACTGGTTCATCATCATCTGCTGCTGCATCTGCAACTAGTGGTACATCTAGTAAAAAGGCGTCAAATATTTGGGAAAATTTTGAAAAAAATTATGATAATATCGTAACTCTTAAAACCAAATGTAAAATTTGTAATAAACTTCTTTCGAGTAACACATCGAATGGTACTAACCACTTAATTAGACATTCAAAAATTCATCTAAAAAATGCACCTCTTAATTTAAACACACAAATGCAAATAGATAGCAGTCCAACAGGAAATTTTTTTAAATTTTTTTTATGATCCTAAACGTGCACAAAATTATGTTGTTAATTATATAATAGAAAAGGAACGCATCCATTGTCTATGAGTGAAGAACCGGAATTTGAATATATGGTACAAGGGGCATTTTCGCCTCAATTTCAACGTTTTTTTCTAGAAATATGTGCGTGATGTATTAGTCAAAAATTTTGTTTAACTTATAATTTATAGACTGCTAAAAATAATACAGAATACCAATGTATTACTGCACATTTTATCGATAATGATTGCATTTATATAAACGTATTTTGTCATTTAGACTTTCAGATTTTTCCTACACCGGTCATAGTTTAGGTATAGCTATTAGATAAGAAATATGTGCATGGGATATTAGTAAAAAAATATTTTCTATTACTTTAGATAATGTTTCTTATAGTAATAAATGCGTTAATTATCTAAAACGTTATTTGGAGCTTCCATTAACTGATTTTTTATTTCATGTTCATTGTTCTGCATATATTTTGAATTTAATTGTTAAAGTAGGGTTTCAATATTATAATGATTCTCTTGTTAGAGTTAGGCTAGCTGTAAAATGTATAAATAGTAGTGCCAAAAAAGTTGATCTTTATAGAAAAATATGTAATGAAGAAAATTTAAAATTTAAAAAATTACAATCTAATGTAGAAACTAGATAGAACTCTACATATAATATGTTACAAATAGCAATAAAACAAAGAAAAAGTAATTGATTCATTTTTTGAAATTAATCAAATAACTAATTTTACTCCAACTTCAGATGATTGGCAAAATGTTAATTTATATAAAAAAATTTATAAAGTTTTTGATGAATCAACAAAAGTATTCTCTTATATTTCTACTCCTACTACTCCATTTGTTTTACAACAATTAAAAAGAATATTGCAAATATTTATTGAATATTTATCTGATGAACATATTTTCATATGATAAGCTATGAAAGATAAATTTGATAAATATTATGAAGAAATAATACATATTTTTAGAATAGTTTTAATATTATATCCTAGGAGTAATGTTGGTTTATCGTACTTTTTAGAAATGATTTATAATAATACAGATTTATTACAACCAATAAATGAAACACTTAAAAGTTTATATAATTAATATAAAGTTAATATAATAACGCAATCAACACAAACGTCTACCAAGATTTCATCTCGAAGTCATATGGACGATTGGTCATTAATTAAAATGAGAAGACTTTCAGAGATTCATAAGAGTTCTATAACTGAACTCCAACGAAATTTTGGCGTAGTAGAGTATAGATGAAAATTTTAATATTTTAGAGTATTAGAAACAACACGAGATATCGTGGTCAATCTTATCCGCGATAGCTCGTGATATTCTTACAGTTCCTGTCTCTACAGTTGCTTTCGAGACAGCTTTTAATGCAGGTAGACGGGTTTTCAACGAGTATAGAATATAGATCGAGCCTGACGCCGGATATGGTGCAAGTTTTGATGATCTCACGCGACACTATCTACGCATCAAATAAAATACAAGAAATTGACGAAAAAGATCGATTGCAAGCTGACTTGGAGGATATAATATCTGGATCGACTGAAGAATTGTCTAGCTCAGACTAAATTTGTATATTTTTTATCTATAATTTTAATATCCTTATAATTATAATTTAATAATTTAACATTTTATTTGTAATTTAACATTTTATTTATAATTTTAAGTAGAGAATAATACAAATAATTGTTAAATTTGTATGTGCCAACCTAGTTGGGATGTACTTGACCTATAGTGATGTAATTTTTCTATTTTTTTAAATGTAGAATACACTTATAAAGTGTAAAATCTAATATTTATGTATTTGTTCAAATTTCCTTTTTGATTAATAAAATTTATATTACATTTAATTATTCCAAGTGCTCAAGCTTATTGTATTTAAATTATCTAATTATTTGAAATGTTCAAACTTATAAAGTAATAATAAACTTATAATAATTAATAATATAAACTAATAAAGTATAAACTTATAAAATAATAATAATAAACTTCTAATAAAATAATAAGCTAAAAACTTATAAACTTAATAATAATATTAATAAGATATAATTTATAAACTTATAAAAATATAAAAATATAAAACTAATAGTCTTATATTGTTATAAATAATAAATTAACTTATTAATCTATTATGAAATTTGACTAATAAATTAATAATAAACTAATATAACAACAACTAATAACTAAGAAAAATTTTAACTCATATTATACAAGTTACAACAAAAAAATTTTAAAAAGCCCAAAAGAAGCCCGAGGGTCCGCCCAAAAGCTTGGCCCGAGGCCCAAGCCCTATTCCTTTGGCCCTGGGCCTATCCCTCGAAAAAAGCTCAGCCCGAACTTTTGGCGGAAGCCCAGCAGGCCCGGCTGTTTTTACACCCGTGGTCCTAGCACAAGGCTTAAAAGTACGCAAAGAGTTGACTTGTCACGCCCCAAAACCCGGGTCATGTAAACCACCCAAGAAAAACCCATTTTATGTTGCCAAAATCCACCAAAACCACCCAAACCCAAACGGGTCAAAGAACCTAACCAAAGAACAAATTTAAAACCTTTGAAAAGCACACTTCCAAGGATTTATTTTAAGTAAAAGAGTAACCCAAGAGAAAAAAGTCCAAGGTCCTGGGAGCCAAGTTTTAAAAACAAACCAACAAATTTTTTTTTTCAAAATTTGCCCAAGCCAATCAATTAGTCACAGGAGCAATCGAGCGGTCCTTAACAGTAAACAGTTTCCCTCCACACCTACAAACAACTAAGGCAAACATAAGACCGCTCGATAAACTAATCGAGCGGTCCATCGAACGGTTTAGCTTTGAACCACTTTTCAAAACCAAACCTTTGAAAACCAACACTTACCACATTTTCCATCCTTTTGAAAACCTTAAAGGCAAAATAAGACAATCTAAAACATGACCAAAACTTGATTCAAAACCTCCCTCGAGGTGTAAGAGTTGATATAAAAATGTGAAATCAACCGAAAACCATTTATATAACATTGAAAACAACCAACCAAGAACTATTCCAAACGACAATGAAACGAATACAACCAACCCAAAGTTTCTCTCGTTCTCATACAAACATACATGCATTGGAACCAATCATACAGCTTACAAAACATATGCTTTCATGTACAAAACGTATTATAATGATTACATAATCCAATATAACCAAAACAAGAAAACTACAAGTTTTCTAATCAGTCACCACCCTCCGAACTTCACCACATCAAGCCAAATGAGCTGGATCACCTAAAATTGTTTGAAACCAACAACGTGAGCCGAAACTAAATACGAATAGACTAACATGAATTAAAAGCGTAACATGCAATTACCAGTTATATGAACAACTCAACCACGCAAGCTTTTAAAACGGTTTTCCCTCAAAATCACGATTATTCATATAACCCGACAACGTCTCGCAATTTGAAAACACCAAAAAAAATCATTTAGTTTTCCGTAAGGTTTTCAAACCAAAAAGATTTACACAACTACAATGATTTACACGTACCGACATCTTCGTACTAGGGGCAATGGTAACAACTATAGACTCTCATCTATTGACCTAGATTCGGGGCATCCAATGGCCCGCTAGGCAATGACGAGTTCTATACCTTACCATAACAACAAACGCCTCCCATTGAGGCAACCACTTCATTTACGAGAATTCACCAGAATGAGCAAAGTACCTATTTTGCACAAATTTTCGAACTTTCACCGAGGAGCAATTGAGGCCCACATTCACCACATTGTTACCATATATTCACAAAATCATTAAAGGCACACAGCTTAACCATTAATTCGATTAAAGGCACGCAGTCAAACTATTAATTCGATTAAAGGCACACAGTCAAGCCATCCGAAAATCATGGAAGTAAACCAACGTTTTTGCACTAAACTATCCTCAATTCAACCAAACATTTAAAACCCACGCTCAACCCCCAAAGGTTGGCTCCAAACACAAAAATCCATGTTTTTGCAACATTCACGTAATTTTCTCCGGTTTTTGAAACATACATTCGTGAAAACCATATACACATGCATCCAACTTTGTAATAAACCTCACAAACGCAAAACATGCTTTTTATCAAATTAAACAAGCTTTAATCACAAAATCCAACATTTATAGCATTTTAACACGGTAAAAATGCGTATAATCACATATAATACCCTTTTAAAGCAAGATAGTCTAGAATCCTACCGTATGGAGTTAAAACTCGAAGTTTTAACCACCAGAAAAAAACCAAAGTCGCCGAAACAAGATTCTGTTCGGAAGAATGCGAAGCATTCGACGTGTACAACCCTGTTCCACTCTCGCAACGCCAAAAATCACACCCAGAGTAAGAAAAAATCTAGAGAGAAGTCTAGGGTTTTGGGTGTTCTTCCAAGGAGAGAAAGAGAGAAGATTGTGATGGAATTTTTGGACCATTTCTCAATGTAATGGTCTGTCCTGCGCATATCTAACCTCGACAGACCAATCAAGCGGTCTCAGGACCGATCGAACGGTCATGCCCAGAAAAAAAGCTAACTTTTGCGCCCACAGTTCCATGATTAATTCTATCATGCATTTTTAAGCCACAACATGCATACAAAAAATAAATAAACTATTTTATAACAACCATATGCAATTTATAACACGTCGAGAAAATATTACAAAATAAAAAAGGAACCAAACCTCACAACTCTCATCTGAGTGACCCTCCTATATAATAGCTTTCAAAGCCATCTTAATTGTGGCAGGAGGAAACAACATGACTTCTGAGGAGTCATAATGGATTTTTAAAAGTACTAAATAAAGTCAAAAATTACAAGGCTTTGGGGTAATTAAAGTTCACATTTTATACTAAAATTACAAAAAAATTCGGAGCCTAGATCACTCCCCAAGTGCCTCAAAAAGATGCCCAAAGTCGACATCAAACAGACCAAAAAACACTGTCAGCATGCCCTGTGCACACTGCTTGGGGCATGTGTGCGGGCTGACTGGGCTTTGGTGCTGCATGCTGAGCACGGGGCTTGGGCACTGCTGCGTGCATGGGCTTTGGCTGCTTGTTGGTGGCCTTTGTTGCTTCCCCCATGCCTTGGGCCATATGTTGGCCATGTCTTTGGCCGCCTTGGGCCATCACTTGGGCTCGTGTGGGACACCTTTGGGCCATGTTTTGGACTTCTCACCTTGGCAACCATTTGCACTCTCTTTGGCAACTTCTTTGGCACATTTAGGCTCTTCCAAAGGGCACATAGGTGCAAGGAATTGATGCGGGCCCCGTGGAGCGCCTCCTCACACTAGGCAACGTCGATGGGGAACCTGAGCAGTGATGGAGGCGTTGGCTTGCAGCGAAGGTGGCGATGCAAAATCTGGTGGCGCAAAACTTCGTTGATGGCGGTTGGTGGTGACTACTGAGTTGGTGTCGCAATAGTGGCTGCGACGCACGATGGTGGTGATGACGCGACTCGTGGTCGCGCCCTTGGAGGTGGCTAGCGCTGGCAACTGGTGGTGGGGTGGCCGGGGTAGCGGCTACAAGTGAGAACGGTGATGATGGCGACGCGAGGCGATAGAGGCACAACAAGAGGTGGCAACTAGGGATGGCAAAGAAAGAGACAGTGAACTGCGGGTGGATTGAATTCTTGAACTGATACCACTCGATGTCGGACATCTAGCGGTTAAAGAACTAGAAACTAAAAAGAACGGAAAAAAAACTCTAAACTAGCAATCTAAACTTAAAAAATCAATTTTTATTCACTTAAAGTCTACCAAATACATTGAAGGACCACCTTATATATAGGCTTAAATCCTAATTTAAAAATAAAAATTTGAATCATATAATATCTTAATTAATTGGAAAAGAAAATAAAATAATATCTAAATAATATAATATCCTGAATAATATCTGAATAATATAATTTCCTAATTCCATATATTGACATTCCATATGTTGTCCGCATCACAATCTCTATATGCTTTGTACGTTCATAGAAGACAGTGTTATAAACTATCTGGATCGCACTCTTATTATCACAGTAGAGAGAAGGAAGAGGAGAGAGAGAGAGAGAGACTCAAATCAGAGATGAGCACGCATAGTCAAACAATCTCAGCAGTAGCATGAGCCATGACACAATATTCAACTTCAGCAATAGAACGAGCAATGACGGACTTTTTTATTTTTCCAAAAAATGAGAGAATCACCAAGAAATACACAAATTTCAGTAGTAAACTTGTGATCAGATACATCACCAACCCAATCAGCATTAGCATAAATCCGAAGAGTCAATGATGAATACGAAGACAAGAATAGGCTCTGAAAATAGTACCACGAACACAACGTAGAATGCGAAACAGAGCTGCCCAATAAGTGGAGCGAGGAGCGAAGACAAATTGACTCACCATCTGAACGACATACGCAACATCATGACGAGTCACAATAAGATACACCAGACACCCAACCAGCTCTCGATAAACAGTGAAATCCACAAGAACGCCATCAGAAAGAGATAACTTAGCATGCAACTCAATGGGAGTATCCACAACATCATTATCAATAAGACGAGCACGGTGGATCACCTTATTTGCATATTTTAATTGAGAAAAGTGATAAACTATGAGGGAAGAAGCAACCTCAATAGCAAGACAGTATCGTAAAGGACCCAAATCTTTCATCTCAAATGCATGATACAAATGTTGTTTCACTTTAGAAATAGCAGCTAAATTAGAACCAGTGATAATCATGTCATCAATATATAACAAAATAACCACCCCAGCTGTAGTGTGGCGGAAAAAAAAGGCAGAATCATGATGACTATGAGTGAAACCAATCTGAGTAATAGTGGACTGAAAGCGGTCATACCAGGCACAAGGGGACTGCTTCAAACCATAAGACGAATAAGACAGATAGAACCAAAAGGATGCGGAAGGCCCGAAGGACGCACAAACTTCCTCGTTAAGATGCCCATTGAGAAAAGAATTCTTGACATCTAGCTAAAAGAGAGGCCACTGATGAATTGCACTAATAGAAATCAGAATATGAACTGTAATCTTTTTGGCTACAAATGTAAATGTTCCCTCGTAATCAATTCCATACTCCTGAGAAAAATCCTTGGCAGTTAATCTGGCCTTATAATGCTCCAGAAAACCACTAGAATGAGTTTTAACTTTGTAAACCCATTTATAGCCAATAATATTTTTACCTGTAGGCAATGGAACAAAATCTCAAGTACAAGTCTTCTGAAGAGCAGTTAATTATTCTTAGATGGCACTGATCCAGTGGAGATCAATACATGATTCTTTATAGGATCGAAACTCAAAATAAGTATGAATAGCAAATAAAAAAGCACGATAAGATGATGAAAAATAGGAATTAAAAAACCAAGTCTTACCAGCGGAGTACGCTCACGCAAAGGATAGCACCGTTCAAGGGGAAAGGGGTCTACAGAAGCAAAGGGAGCTGAGTTGGAGCTGGTGGATACATCTTGAGAATGAGGATGCCTACTACGATAAAATAACAAGGGAGATGTAGCTGGAAGACGAGATGTAGAAGAAAGTTCAAAGACATCAAGAGTTTGAGTAAATTCCTCGGAAGGCACATCATGCGGAAAATGATCAATATGAATTAAATCCTCTTTAAGGACTAGGGCAACCTTGGAAGAAAGAGTTAAGTAGGAAAGTTGCTCAAAAAACACAACATAAAGAGAGGCATAAAAGCATTTAGATGAAGGATCATAATACCGATACCTTTTTTGTTGAATACCATAGCCCAAGAAAACAGAGAGCTAAGCGAGTGCTAAGTTTAGTGCGATCCCGTTTGGGAAGAAGGACAAAACAAGCATAACCAAAGACACGCAACAACGAGTAGTTAGGAGTATGTCCAAACAACTCTTCATAAGAGGAGATGCCAGAAAGAAGAGGTGTGGGAATGCAATTAAGAAATTACATTATAGTAAGTACTGCTTCTCCCCAAAAACTAGAAGGAATAGAGGAAGAGAGAAAGGAGCGAGCTATGTTAAGAATGTGTTGATATTTTCTTTCAGCTCTATCATTTTGTGCAGGAGTATCGAAACAAGAAGATTAATGAATAATGCCAGATGCAGCTATTCAGCACCCAAATCAGAACGAAAGGTCTTTATAGTGGTGGAAAATTGAGTGTGAACCATAAAATGAAATGTGTGGTAAATACGAAAAAAATCAAATTTGTGAGACATGAGATACACCGAACAAAAGCGACTATAGTTATCAATAAAGAAAACATAGTACGCTGATCCTCCTTTAGTTGCAATGGAGGAAGGACCCCACACATCAGTATGACCAATAGAGAAATGAGATGTAGAAAGGGAAAATGCTTTTATTAAAAGGGAAAGTTGACTTTTTTGCAAGTTTACAATCATTACACTCAGAAATATCACTGGCAGACGCGTTATCCAAGTGACCAGGCTGAACCAACTATTTTAAACGATCACAAGACAAATGACCTAACCTAAAATGCCAAAAATAAAAAGGGGAAGAGTACTGATCTAAACAAAAAGAACATAGAGTCACAGAGGAAGAGTCCAAAGGAATGTGCAAGTTTTCCAACACATAAATCACTAGTCTGACGCTCAATCCCAACCTGCATTTTAGACGTCTGACCCTGAACAACACAACCAGAGAAAGAAAATAGAACATCAAAACTAGCATCAGAAAGCTAACTAATGGAGAGTAAACTGATAGACAATTGTGGCACATAAAAGACATTAGGAATAGATAAGGAAGAAGATGAGGAAGGGACAACTGAGCCGATAGGAACAACTTGCATAGAAGCACCATTAGCAGTCAAAATAGTGATGGGAGAAGACGGAGGAACACAATGACTGAGACTCGATAAATCAGGTGTCATACGATCAGAGGAGTCAGAATCAAATATCTAAGTAGTGGCTGAAATATCTATGAAATAAGAACCATGCAAATCTAAAGGAATAGTAGTCATAACAGATGCATGAGATAGGGCCCCAAAGGAGTTCTGCATAATCTGAAACTACTCAAGTGGAAAGATCACTTAAGAAATCTTGCAGGTCTGAATCAAAACCTCTTGGGTCAAATAAACATACCCCAAAACAAAATCAATACTTGTTCCAAGATCTCATGTAAAAAACTCATACCAAAACCTTGCCAAGGCACTCGGATAGCTACTAACAACAAAACCAACAAATAGTAACCAAACCGTGTCTCAAGTGTTGACTGAAGTACATAGTAAGAAAACTGAAGTACATAGTAAGAAAACTGAAGCACAAACCAATAGAAATAGGAGGCCCGAAGCACAAAACTGATGGAAAGCTGAAGAGCCAAAGGAAATAAAGCTCCGGTGAGGTTGTTGGAGCTCCGGAGAGGGCCTGACGAGGTCTTCAGAGTCAAGCGAAGGCCTAACGAAGTGGGGCGAGGACTCAATGAGGTTAATGGAGCAAAAAACAGGACAAATTATAGGATGGAAGATGCGTCGGGATCCAAATCTGGTTGCTGACTAATCAGTGGTCATCGATAGACGTCGGAGAGGTGTTATCGGTGGTCGTTGAACCTCAAGAAAGGGTCGGTGATCGTCAGCGGTGGTCGTTGGACTAGGAAGAAGGGTCGACGAGGGTTAGAGAGCTCACAAAGGTTGCGAACCAAGGAGAAGCAAAGTTGTAGAGGTTCAACGGTCTTTGTCGATGGTCAGGAAGCCTCGTTGGTGGTCAACAAGGGTCAGGGAGGCATAGTCAATGGTTGCCAAGGGTCGGAGAGAAGGGTTGGCAACCTAAGGTTTGACAAAGGGTTAGGGTTTTCGAACTAGGGTCTATGATCAAGAATGCGATCTGGAGCTTCAACTGTGGCTAGGGTTACGAATCATGAAGAAGTTCACCAAAGCTTCATCGATGTTGCGTCGGAGGTCGCGGGCAATGCTAGGGTTCTAGCGATGCTAGGGTTCTGAAGGTGGTCCTGATACCATGATAGAAGAGAGATCCAAGAAACTAATCTATTATTCCTTTCATTAAAAAGAAACTTAAATATAAACATAAGTTAAAAAGTATAAATAAGACAACCTAAAACCCTAATTAGCCTTAATGACTCAACTACCCTTCAACTAACAAATAAATAACAGAATAACCAAAAATATACCTTCAGATAAATCACCCCTTTTTTCATCATTCTTGAATTTTCCTTTAAACTTGAAGTACTAGCTTCTGCTGTGAATACCTTTCTTAACTTAAAAATCAGCTAAACTGTCAACAATCGCCATGGCAGAGGACTAGTCTTTGACTCCCAGCCTATCTAAGGGTGCTTCCATTGTTTTGGAGAACCACTTGGAAACTAATATATTTCGCAAGGAAGGAAACAGTCCCTCAATTCCTTCTTCAACGTATCCCATATTGCGATCCAAGGATGAGCTTTTAACCTCCATTCGTGGTCTCCACTAGAGTTTGGTGCCTCTGGTGATATACAGGGTGGTTATAGTCACTATCTCTCGATCTAGCACATGAGCAACTGTTAGCACAAATGCTTCATTAATTAATTTTGATGATTTTAATATTTCATTTCCTATAAATAAATATTCTTTAA
>JAOTRH010173459.1:0-12310 GCA_034768845.1 Heliamphora exappendiculata | reverse complement strand
CACCCTCCCTCCCTTCCACACAATACACCAATTTCAACTCCTCAACTCAAATCGAACGCCAAAATCCGCCTCAAAATGACAATTCTAATCAATCAGCTTCCAATAATTGTCAAAAATGGCGATCAACTCAAATCGAACGCCAAAAGCCACCTCAAAATGACAATTCTAATCGATCAGCTTCCAATAAAATTTCAAAAGCCGCGATTGCAACTCATGATATGAATGTCTAAACGCATATGTGAATAGAGCGGCAACCTTTGAATCAAAGGGTGAAAATGACCGGTGAGAGGAGATCGACTGCGGACCAGATGAGGATTGTAGAAGCCGGAGGCCGGTAATTCGTCGGAAGGTTTTGTGTAGGATTGAGCATAGAGAAGATTGATTTAATAGGGTTTGGGAGGGAGGAAAAGAATACGTGAAGCTCAGAAAATTGAGGTTGCAGCTAAAAGAGTAGGAAAATCTGAGAGGATTGGGATTTAGAAGATTTGTGTCGGCTGCTCATCTAACAGCTTAAAAATGAGTTCCTCTACAAATTTAAAACACAAAATGAGGATTGGGATTTAGAAGATTTGTGTCGGGCGTTCATCTAACAGCTTAAAAATGAGTTCCACTACAAATTTAAAACACAATTATATAAATTTGTTGGTGTTTGGCACTAAACATCGATATGGTTCTTTTAATATATTGCCGGCATGCAAGAACCATTATGTCGAATTATATTGAAAATTGTGTCAAACTTGATTATTAATTAGGCCGGTTGTGTGTAACCTTAAACCAAAATCTACTAAATCAAATTTTGCCTCATCAAAGAAATTTTTTAATAAATATTCAAATATTTTTAATAAAACGAAGATTGAAATGAATTTGAATAGAATTTTACTAAGATCAACTAGAGTATAAAATAGAGTTTTTTTTCTATGGGAGTACAGGGGCAGCAGGGAAGGGAGAGAATGGGAGGGAGAAAGGGGGTTGGGGAGACTCGAATCGCTAACTGGGTGAGGATCTTATAAGGTTAAAGCCACTGAGTTGCCAAGCTTCTCGAGTATAAATTAGAGTTGAATTTAAAATTAAAACTAAAACAAGAAATTTGAACCAAATCATAGAACTTGAATATACGAAAAATACAAGATATGAAATTAAAGAAAGCTCAAGACTTTGATATGTAGTTGATGTGCGTCTTCTTTTTTATAGACCAACCAAATAATCGTTGTCTCCGATTATCTCTGCTTCTTCCTCCACTAATGGCTGCTAGCCAACTTTCATATGTTTCCTTTAACTAGCAATTACTTCTTTTTCTTTCTTCAGCTTGCATAGCAAATAATAATTAATTCTTCTAAAAACTGCCATGTGTCCATTCAATAACTATATTTTTCTATTTTTTAGTCCGTACTCACCCATTTTATTCCTAGTCAATAACAACTTTCATTTTTTCTTTTCTCACTTTTATTCCACATTGGTATATGTCGCACCTCTTTTTAAATCATTAACTTCTCTCTTTTTTCTAAGAATTCTAAGAATTCTTTATTTCTCTAGGCGCCACATAATATTTCAGATGTGGTCTAAATAATGGCCCCCTCAAATATCATTTTTTTAACAAAGAAAGATATTTGAATATAAGACATTTTCACTGGAAAAAACTAATATTAACAAAGTCGTGAAAATCCTGAAATAGCTAGTTAGCTTCTATTTGAATGACATTTCCGTTATGAAAAGTTTCCAGGACTGTAGAAAGTTTTTGACACACATGCTTCTATTAAGGCTTTTATTCCATCTTAAAAAGATTCTAGAACTGTATAAAGCTCTTGAAACCCTAATTTTTGTTCAGGCCTGCATCGATATGAACCGGCCTAGCTGCTAGTCTCCTTAGCTTTGAAGTCAAGAAATGTAGGTAAATACTAATATGGAAGTAAATTGGAAATCCTAAGAGCACTTCAAGTCCTATCATTCTTTTCTTTTTGTAGTTCGATGTGAGCTTTTTGTAGAACACATTTTTACTGTGTACGACTTCTTTTCCAATCAGGTATGCTGTTAGCCTGGACAGCATGGCCTGTAGGGCTGCGACCTTCTCAATTGTTAATGACTTCGTCCTATATGTGCTTATCAAGATCTATTGTCTTTACTGGTCAATAATTTATAAAGGTCAAGAAAATCATTAAGATGCCATGAGATATAAAGCTAACAAAGAAACCAACACTTTTCTCTATCCCCTCATTCTTTAAGACAATAACTAAAGCCAACACTTCAGCCTAGATGGCAAAGTTTCATGCCTGGGTGGCTTAGGAAAAACTTCTATATTTCCTCTGATTTTCTACCATTTTCTCTACGTCTCATTTCATGGAAAAGATTGGCCTTTCTATAAGAGCCTTGAATTTTGTTGGAGCCTTTTCTTGCCCCACTCATTCATGCTAGAATTCGTTTGGCCCTAGCGCTTAAGCAGGATGACCTGGCGGGAAGTTAATGGTTGCTCCTACTTATGCTCCTTATTATACCTATATTTTAGGTTAAAGAATGTCAATTCTTGTTCTAGGCTTTAAGCATATTATGCCATTTTGATGCTTTAGGCTTCTTTATTTTCTGTTTGGCCTGCCTGAGTCCCTGCAATATCTTTTTTGGCATTTTATCATGACCTTTTTCATAGCCATGAGAACTTAGCTAAGATGGGTCAAACAACCCATTGCCATAGTAGAGTCAGTTGGGTTAGGCTTTTTGTAGGTTGGCTTAGTTATCCTCAAGTTCCTAACTCCCTTATTGTCTTCGACCACTATAGGCCGATGGGGTTGAAAGTCTGGAATTCTTCATCTGTTCTCATAAAATAACGGTTTCTTATCGATTCTGATAATCTCCTGATCCCACAATTCTTTCCGCTCTGATGGTGAATCTCTTAAAAACTCTTGCATCATGTCCATAGTTTCCAAATGGAGTTTCATGTAGATCGGCCTATCCACTAGTTTGATGGCCTGCCCAAACTGCTCTTGAATAACGTCCATCATTTGTTCCTTGTTCAAGAACAGACTTTGGTGCTGTACAGGGTTGAAATTTCCAAAACTAATCTGCCCCTGCCCCTGCCCCTGCCTCTGCCCCTGCCCCATAGTTCTGCATTAGTTGATGTGAACAAAGGGTTTGGGTCCCTCCAAGGTTAGGTGCTTGGCTGATGGAAAGAGGGAGAAAATGTTGATTGCTGTTGTTACCTTCTCTTACCTCGTTCGGTCTATGACGCATGAGAATCCCAACCTGCTCACCATGATGCCCGTAGCACAAAGCCATTGAAGGATGATCCTGGATGAAAAGCTGGTTGCACCTAAAGAACCCAGATAGGCTGTTTCAAAGCTTGTTGATCTACTACCACCTTCTCGTTGAGTAGCGTTGTCATCTTCTCGTGGCTTAAGCCAAATCCTAAATTGGGGTCGTCAAGTACTAAGACAAGGACTAAGACAACTCCTTGTTGGCCTCCAAAAGGTAATCTTTCATCCTTTCAACCGTGTTTTGCAAATCGGTGTGCAGGGCCAAGCTGCGTTGCGACTCGACTTCAAAACCTTTTGGTGATGAACTTCTTGTGGTTTGGCTAACCACAATTTTTTCTTACCCTCTTCCTGCCATTGTGCTTCTGAACAACACTTAGATCCCACCGGGCGTGCCAAAAATTGTTAATGTTTTACGCTAAAAATTGTTTAAGACATTTTGATGTATTGCAAGCGTGCCAAGACGATTACGTCTAATTATGTTGAGAATTATGCAAAACTTGACTATTCATCAAGTCGATTGTGTGTAGCTCGAAGTAAAAGCTACTAGTTCAAATTTTGTTCCAATGAAGAGGACTTTCAATAAATATTCAAGTTTTTTTGGGATAAAATGACAAAAATAAACTCGCAAGGAAAAATGAACGAAGAAATGAATTTAAACGGAATTTTACTAACATCAAATGGAAGATAAACTTGAGCTAAATTTGAAATTAAAGCTGAAAGGAATTTGAACTAAATGACATAATTGAAGATATGAAAATTAAAGAAAGCTTGGGGGCCTTGGTGTGTGTTTTCTTCTTTACTACCATGCTCAACTTATAGACTAACCAAATAACTGTTGTCCCCAATTGTTTTCACTTCTTCCTCCACTAATGGCTACTAGCCAATTTTCATACTTTAATTCTTTTTTGAAGTGACACATGTCACATGTTTTTTTTTTACTAGCAACAATTCTTTTTTCTTTCTCCAGCTTGCATAGCAGACAATAACTAATTCTTCCAACAATTGCCATGTATTTATTCTATAGTTATTTTTTTATTTTTTAGTTCATGCTCACTCATTTTACTCCCAGTCAATAACAACTCCCTTTTTATCTCTCCTCACTTTTTTCCCACAATGCTACATGTTGCACCTCTTTTTAAATCATCAACCGCTCCCTTCTTTCTAGGAATTCCAATTTTTTTTATTTCTCTAGGTGCCCCATAATATTTCAAATGTGGACCAAACAAAATCATTAATTCTTATTAGTAAGAACATGTTTTTGTTTAAATAATACATATTCTTACCCATAAAAAATACTAATACATAATTAACTTTGTGATTGAAATCATTATATTTAGGCATTGCTTAGTAACATTTATACTTTTCTATTTTTATTTATAATAAACAAAATTATATTCTGTACAAGTTTATTTTGAAAAAAGTATGAGATAATTAGAGAATTTGTAAGGAGCACTATTAAAGGTGAGTATGATTATGGTAGCTGGATGTGATAATAAGTGACGATACCCAAAGATGATCGAGTTAAAGCAACCAATGGTATTTAAGTTGAGGAGTTTAGATGTAGAAAAGTTCATAAAAATGGCCATCAATGGTCGAATGCAGGTAGGTAAATGCACTAAAAATGATGACCGCAGATAGTAATGACAATAACGGCAACAATAATAGGTGGATGTAGTAATCGGTGAGCGAAAGTGTCAATCGATAAGGATAGCTGTGGGTGGTGATGGTGTTAGCTAGTGAGAAAAATGACAGCTTATATAGAGAGCTGGTGGGTCGAGATGATGACCTGTTGATGAGGTAGTAGGTGGATACAATGGTGGTGGGTTAGAAAAGGTAGGAGGAGGTAATGGTTGATGCGTAAAAGTAGTGGCCGAAGGTAGTGGCGATGATAATGACTACGAACGGTGGGTGAAGGTGGCAGTCGATGGAGAAATGTGGTAGCAGTTGCTATGGAGAGTTGGTAGCCGGAGGTGGTGGCTAGAAGCCAAAGACCAGAGATATTTAATGGTGATAATAGTAAAAAGTAAACACAATCAAAGGTAATGTTAAAGAGAGAAGAACATGAAAAATTTATAATACAAATTATAATGGTGTTGATGTTGATAGGTGTTCTATGTGATATTACCCCTATCTTTCTCTCTCTCCATTTGTAATTTAAATTTTTTTACACTTTTAATTTTAAATTTGACATTTTTTTTTTCTTTTATTTCATATTCAATTTTTTTATATTTGATTAAATATATATTTTTAATATATATGCAAATCACCTATTTCGTTACTTGTAATTTAAATTAAGTATATCTTAATGAAAATATTTTGAACATCTACCTTAATAATTAAAAAGATTATTTTTTATTTAAATTAATTTTATGATCAACTTCTATTCAAAGTGGCTTTAGGTACCAGTAGTTACTAGTTATTTACAAAATAAGTAAAAAATATAGTTTTTTTTATTTACAGCAATATAATAAATTTAGAAAGTTATTTAAATTTTTAAAAAACAAAAATAAATATAAATTATGTTCTTATTTATAATTTATAAAAAAATAAAAATAAAAATAAAAATCAATAAATATAAACGTTACCAAACCCACCTTCTACCTTCCTTAAAAATACATTTGGTAGCTTCACGAATCACGTTAAACTGCGGGAAGGAAATGAAGAATGTAAAAGAAGAGTCTTTGCCCTTTGGGGCGGCGACCCATTCTGGTTCTTTATCTTGTCCCAATTGGTTTTATAGTGATATTAACTTTCAATTTTATTATTTATTTATTATGAAAAATTAAATAAAATAATATTTAAAACCACTCTTGAAACATCACAAGAATTTCGACCCACTAAAAAGGGCAATTGAGAATCTTAATAACCTAAGCAAAAATGAAGAGAAATTCAAAGTTATATATGTCTGGTTATATATATAGATCGAGAAAAATTAAGACCTATTAAAATTATAATTAGTTTGTGTACATATTCGACGATCACAAAATTTTAATTTTAAGACCTATTAAAATTATGTTTAGATGTACATATTCGACGATCACAAAATTTCAATTTTAAGACATATTAAAATTATGTTTAGAGAAATTAAAATATTAATTTTAAGACCTATTAAAATTATGTTTAGAGAAGTTAAAATACGACTTTCATTTTTAAGGACTTTAGCTGGTAATCTAATTTTTTATATGTTTTAACCAAAAAATTAAAAATAATAATAATCGAGGCTCTTTGTTAATGTAGAATTTTTTAAAATTTAAAATTGTATATCAATTGTAAAATTTAAAATTTTGACCTTTTAGCTTTGGTATCAAATTGATAATATTGTCCTCGGCGAACATGTATTAGAATTAACTTATAACAAAATAAAAATTATAGTTTCAACTTTTTATGTTCGTATTGAAATGTGCATAAAAAGTATAGTTTATTTTTTAAATTTTTAAGCGAGATAGACCAATTCTAATTCAATTTTTGAATTATCTTAATGTATTTATTATTATTATTATTATTATTATTATTATTATAATATTTTGATAAAAGCTTTTAAGTTTTTCATAAAAAACTGATGAAAATATAAAAAGATGTTTTTTAGAATGCCTAAAATTTAGTTATAATTTTCGTTCAACAAATTAGAATGTTGCATTAGAAACCCCTTATATTCAACACTAATTACTAATTAGGTAAATTATATATACACTATTTGTATTTAAGAGTAATAATATTAACTCTCTTTTACTCTCTGAAACACTATTGTTCATCCTTATTTTATTATTTATGTAACAGTTTGGTCTATTCGTCAGTCAATTGACCGTCAGTTGTCATGTCTTATTTTATTAGTTTAATAGTTTAATACCATCTTCTATCTATTAGTTATGAGTTTTATATGTATATTTTTCATAAAAATATTTTTTTTCTTTGCACAAAGAAAAATGAGATTAATATTAGCTACATACTAAATTAATAATAATTTATACAAAATAAAAAAGATACTGATTTTAAGTCGGCTTAAAATAAATTTTTTTTTATTTTTTTACTTAAAGCCTTAAAAGTCAAAAAAATCTCGTTTTTCAAGTTCTTTGCCCTTTTTCCTTTTATATATAAATTTTTTTATATTTTTTAAAAATATCATAACTTTTATTATACACATATGTTTTTGATAAAAAATTATAATTTTAAAATTTACTCGTCAAAATCTATCAAACAAGATGATCCATATTAAATATAAAATTATTTAAAAATAAAATTTTAAAAATTATAATGGTTAACTATGGATAGACGAAATTGTTACATAAATAATAAAGTAAAAAATAACAGTAATATTTTAAAAAATAAAATAAAAATCATTATTATTACTCTTAAATATAAGAAATATAAATGTAAGTGACCCTTACTAATTATCGTGTCTTACTATTTGTAAGACAAAACATCAATATAACAGTAACTATACTCGCTTGATAGGTACTAGATAATAAATATCACATTTATATGTAAATATTGCTTTATACTTCGGGTACTTGAAAGAAAATTAGAGTCCAAATTTATAAATTTATTTACTCACATGACAAGAGGAGTTTAATAAAATTACTGTTAGTAGCTTATAGAATGTAATTTGTAGTAAAAATTGTAAGTGTTAATAAAGATGGTACTTTATACTTGAATTAAAAAAAATAGTAATAAATTGTAGTAAAAATTATGAGTATTTAAAAAAAATTATAACTTATAATTAAAATTAGTAATAAAAAGTGCTAAAAGTTATAAGTAGTAGTATTCTCAAATACTTCCAAGTTTGGTGATTAATACCCAATTTCTTATTGGTTCGAATTGTGAACCTAATATATATTTAGCAGTAAAATTTACAGTTTGGACCCGTGAAAGAGTGAGTATTTTTCACCCACTTTATCAAATAGGTGAATAAATTTATTTTCAAAAATTGTGATGTCATTGCCACATTGATAGTTGCCAGTTGGCAAATTATTAGGTGTTCTTATAGTACTATATAAGTAATGTTACGTGATATTTATAAAAAATAAATGATTATAACTTACATAATGTAGGTTATTTTTTGTCTCATAATCATCCAACAAATGGTGACTTATCATGTCTTTATCGCAAAATTTATCACTACTATATTAAATGAGAGTACCACGTAAACTTGTCTCATAACATTCCGAGAGCGTCGAATAATTACTCATGCTAGTTGGCCCCAATATTTTAGCACTCGTTTGTTAACGCTTGTAATTTTTATTTTTTAATTACAATAAATAAAATATATTTTTATTTATCTTTCTAATATATATATATATATATATATATATATATATAGCAAATACATATGTTTACAATAAAAAAAAGTAAATACATATGTTTTGAAAACAATTGTTTGGAAAATAAGTGGGGTGGTCGGAGGGGCGGCCAATGGAAGAAGAAATCACTTCAGAGGATTATTCGAGATGAGAATGCCTATTGTAGTTAGATGTGATTGATTATAGATGACAGTTGTTAGAGGTAGTCTGATAATAGTCAGCCTTTCGCGGTGAGGTTTAGGCATTCGGAGGTAAAAGAGTCATGTTGTCATGATAAAAATTGTACATCTGCTAATTTTATCGAAAATTTTTATTAAAAATATTAATTAAAAATTACTTAAATACGTGTTCATCTCATACAAGACTTAGATACATGCTCTACTACTCCATGCACCACCGGATAATTGTTGAATCTTTCGCGCACTACTGCAACGACTAAATATAATTACTGAAGCCTTCGCACACAAATTCCGCACTACTAAATATAATCACTGAAGCCTTCGTGCACAAATCGCGCACTACTGCAACGACTAAATCCCATTTTTTGTTGCGCATAACGTCGAGGTAATTTTTCTATGGCCGAAGAGAAATCGAAGTAAATCTATAATTTTACATAATTTTATATTCAAAATAGATCTATTTTGATAGATTTCGACGAGCATATTTTAAAAATATAATTTTTATAAAAAAGAGATGCATAGAATAAAAGTTATAATATTTTTTAAAAAATATATAAAAGTATTTTAGGTTAAAAAGCAAAAAGAAAAAAGTCGAGGTTAAAAAATGAGACTTAAATTACTTTTTAGCTTTAAGTAAAAGGAAAAAAAAGTCCAGGTTAAAGTCGTTTTCAAATGAGGCCTTAAGGCTCGTTTGGTAATTTGGTTTTAAGCCAGACTTTTTATTTAAGATCAATTTAAGTCAAATAAGTAAAAAATTTATTTGATGAATCATAGGGGTGATTTAAATTCAAAAGGTAATGAGCCAAAAGATTTTGGCTTAAAGTTATTTTAAGCCAAAAGACAAAAGGATAAAAAGATTTAAGTTAAAAAGAAGTTGTTATAATTTTTTAATTTATTTTTACATAATTTTATGTTCAGTATGAATTTTGTTTGATAGATTTCGATAAGTAAATTTTAAAAATGTATATTTTAAAAAAAAATAAATATGTATAATAAAAGTTATAATAAAAAAATATTTTTAAAAAGTATGAAAGTTACAAAAAATTCAAATTACAAAACAAGTTTTAAAGCTTATTTTAGCTTTAAGGAAAATGACTATAAATTAGGCTAAAAGTCGGTTGCTAAACGAGGTTTATAGTCATTTTACATAAAATAAATAAATAAATAAATAAAAAATTAATATGCTTAGAACATGTATAAGTTCTTTTTTCTTTAAAAAATGAAGAAAAAATTGTCTATTTAAAAACCAAACCGTATAATATAAAAATTATTTTTTTAAAAAATAATTTTTTAATTAAATAGCTCAAACATGTCTTGTGATTATGAGTGTTTACAGTTCGATTTGGTTCGATTTTGTATTAAACTAAGAATCAAACTATCCTAAATGGTTTCAAAAGTTTAAGTGCTAGAATCGAACCGTATATATCATGGAATCGAACTAAACCGATACACCATGTTCAGTTCTAATTTGGAACAGTAGTTCTAAAAATAAGTATTTATTATTTATTTTATGTTAAAAAAATTATATATGTATTTGTTTATTTTTTTATTTATATTGTTTTACTATATATTTTATTTTATCATTTGTTTCATATTTTTATAAAGAGATATTCTCACTATTATAAATTATGAATTATATTTTATTACCTTTTTTTTATCTATTGCCAATAATTAATGTATTATATAATATTATGATGTTATAAAAAATAATAAAAGATTAAATAATAAAAAAGAGAAAATAAAAAAAGAAGATAGGGGTGTTTGGCTAAGTTAGTAATAATAGTTTTTAATTTTTTACCACTAATTTTAACTATAAGTTATAAATTTTTTAAATACTAATAATTTTTGATATAATTTATAATTATTATTTTTTCTATTTTAGCTAAAAATTACAAGTTTTATTAAACACTCACAATTTTTACTACAAATTATATTCTATAAGTTACTAATTTTAGTAATACTAAACGCCATTAATATAAAATAAAATAAATACTATTTTTAAATTTTATCTTTTTATATATTGCATGATATAAATATTATAAATAAGTAACAGCTCAATTCAGTTCTATATAATTTTTTAAAATTTAATTCATAAATTAAATTATAAAAAATATTTTTTAATTATTTAAAAATAAAACCAAAATATTTACTAAAAAATTTAAATTTAATCATATAATTTAGATCCATGTAGAGCAATTTAAATTTGAATATAGTCAGTTGGCGATGCCAACGGTCCAGACACGTGGTTGTCACCTTCTAATTATGAATTAGATGTGATGTGGATATTTTTGAAATTTTCTACACAAACAATTCATATCAAATCATTACCAAATCCAGATGAGGATAACAATAATGATATTTAATAATATTTAATAATTACTCAAATAAATAATAATATTTAATTAAAAAAATTAACGATATGGGTACAAACCAAAATTAATGGTTTCAAATTAAATAAAAATAATTTTAAAAATAGTACTATATTAGGAAATAGTCCATCAAAACTTAGAAAAAAATCTATGTTGGATTTGATGCTTCAAACCACAATTTTAGGGAGCAGTAATCATACACAAAATATTCTATATTTTTAAATTCTTTAATACACAGCATATTCTTAAGATTTTGTTTCTTAGCATATTTTTAAAATTGCCGATCTTCGCCCACAATTAATTGCCCACTTGGTCTTTTTTTCACATTTTTATGTCATTATCCACCCTTACCACAATTTTCGTCTCTCTCCTACTCTCCCTATATAGTTATTGTCGCCTTCGTCATAATCAGCTCGTTTTCTCATATTTCAACTCTTAAAATGTTGTCTCCCTTTTCTTTTTCCTTCCTCACTCACGCTTTCACTCTTTTTTTTTTCTTTAACAAAAATTTTAAATTTTAAAAACTACGACAAAAATCATATTAAAGAGGTATTTGGCAAAACTATTGTCAGTAATTTTTAATTTTTTATTATTAATTTTAACTATAAATTATAAATTTTTTAAAATTTTTATAACTTTTATTACAATTTATAACTATTTTTTTCTATTTTAGTTATAAATTATAAATTTTATCAAATATCAATTACTTATGTTACATATTACAATCTACAAATTATTAATTTCATCAATCCAAACACTGCCTATGTTCAATTGTGCACAAATAATTCATAAAAAATAAAAATAAAAAGTCTACACAGACTATTCTACAAGGTTGTGAGACTCAGAACAATCTTGTAAATAGTTTGTGTCTAGTTCTGTGTGAACTAATTGTCTAGTTAGTTTTTTTTTTATAAATAAAAATGTGGGGGCGGGGGAGAAGACGACGACTTTGCCTGCGTCGAAAGATGACGATCCATTTCGATGTTTGTTGAAGGTATTATTAGTAATTTTTAATTTTTTAAATTAATTTTAATTATAAATTATAAAAAAAATTTCAAACGTTACAATGCGTGTTATAAATTATAATTTTTTTTATTATTAAATAAGTTAATCTAAATGGTATTATAATTTTTAAACATTTACAGTTTTTGTTGGGAGAATTTCCAATGCCGACATAAAATCCATGCTCGGGGATCCAGAAAATACATCTTTATTTAAACTTT
>JAOTRH010173439.1:0-12310 GCA_034768845.1 Heliamphora exappendiculata | reverse complement strand
GTGCTAGTTCCTTTTCGTGTACTGAATATTAAAAGCAGAATACGAAGAAAAGTTCAAAAAGTATTTCTGATGTAATTTTAGATAATAAAGACAAATTTTAGAGTGCATTGGCACAAAAGAGGAGCAACAATAGCAATTCTGTAAATTTTATTGTGAACTTTATAATGCCAGTTAAATATTTAGAAGTGGAAATTTAAAAAACTTTAAAAACTAAAAATGTTTTAACTCATCTTTTAAAAAATTTATACCTTGTTTTTGTTTTTGTTTATAATCCATAAGCCAAAATTCAATATAACTGGTTTTAAAATTTTATTATCATTTCACTCATTGAGATGAATTGAAGTAATAAGAATCTTTTATTAAAAGATAAAAAAAAGTTTTAAAAAATTTAAAAAAAAAGAAGCTAATAAGTGAATTTTTTGTTTGTTTATTTTCATTTTTAGTGATGTTTATTATTTAATTAAATTTTATTAATTTGATGAACTGAAAAATAAAAATAAAAATTAAAAAATAGAAAAAGATTAACAGAATTTTAAAAACAAAAAATGAGCTACTCAATTTTATCACAACTCTCTCCTCGGCAATACGCTGGACTTTAGGAGATCGGGAACCCAAAGAACCAAATTTAACCTGTCGCCAACCCATCATCTATTGTCAAAACTAGTAGATTGGCTAAAAAAAATTTGACAGTTTCAACCAAGGGTTAAAGCGGTTTAACCAATTGAAAAGTTTAATAACTTTGAGATCTTTTAAAACTTAGTTTCTAAAACCAAACAACTCTACTGCAAATTTAAATGCAAATTCTAAATTCTACATAACAATCGAGTAAAAACAATTGTAAACAAACAAAAATCTTTTCTTTTTTTTTTTGTTTATAGCTCCAAACGAAACACTACATGAAAAAAAAAAAGAAGAAAAAAACAGCTAATGTTTTAGCTTTCCCAAACAGCAGTCTTCATCATGATTGGTGGTTTTCACTGATTTTCTAGGACTAGGACTCGTGATTAAATGATATATTAATAAATAAGAGATCAATATTTACTACATGTAGGAGCAAAGTAATATAATATATTTTAGATCAATCGGGTTGGATTAACCAGTGAGTTGACAAAATATAAACCGCAAACAATCTACTTGCCTAACTTTTTCCACTCAGCCCAATTCATTCGCGCACACAATCTGCACAGATTGAGTTGGGATGGCAATTGGGAGTTGGTTATTTGCACAATCATGCTCATTAGTCAAAAGCCAACATACCTTGAGAAAAATACAGTCTGTCGCAAAAATTTCCAGTATTTTGGAGACAATTCCGATTATAAAAAAAAATATTGAAAGAAAATAAATGATGGCATTACATCACAACAAAGTTTATTAACATACATTGTTTGGAGCTTCTAAATGCTCATTCGCTTAATATATTTACAAGTATATATACATCGTGTACAAGTATTCAACGTATCTAGTAGATGATGCACTCAGTTAAAAAGTGTGCATTTAATCTCTGCTTTTCGCAAAGTAAAATTTATTAGAAACATAGGCAGCTTCAGCAATATTGCCAATTTGCCACAAATACCTTGTTTTATGTACAGGAAAAGAAGCTTTAACATAGACAGCTTCACAATAGTTATCTTCCTTTAGTCAATTAGCAATTTTCCTAATACTTACTGGGCTTCAAAAGGAGCCCTATGCTCTAAAAGCTCTAATAGAAAGCTCCTCATTTTATCAACTGAAACAGGTTTCAGTATCACTCCATCCATACCAACCCTCAAGCAATTATCCTTTGTAACCCTATCTGTATTTCCAGTGAGTGCTACTATTAATGGCCTCTCACGATGTGCCGCGAATTTTTCACGTATGCAAACCGCAACTTCATATCTATCTATACCGGGTATAGACACATCCACGAACACCACCTTGTGTTCATGAGATAGGATTCGCAAGCACTCATCTGCCGAGCTCACAATCGTTACGTCGCATCCAAGGTGCACAAGAAGTCCCCTGTTTACCATCCTACTAACCCTGCATCAGCAATATTTAGCTTCACAGCTTAAATGCAATTATCAAAACAAAACCTTACTCAACTAAACAAGTAAAGGCATAAAACACAACCATGTCACGCATTAGTATAAACAATATTGAGGGTGTTCGTTAAGAAAATATTGAGATTTTAGTTTATAGCTCAGTAAAAAGTTGATAAAATCCAACCAAGTGTACCTATAGCTTTTACTTTAGCTTCTGATTCTAAACCAACAAACACAATTCTGTTGCTTGAAGCTATGCATCTACAATGGTAACAAACAGTTGTAGCTTCTGCTTCAAATAATAATCAGAACTTCTCAACTATAATCCATAAATTCATACACCAAACACCCTCATTGAAGTGGCACACCAATCACCATTTCTACACCAATTCTCTCCAGTTGACTTTAATTAACCTGAAAGAATCGTGGTAAAACTTGATAAAATTTAATTGTAGATAAGCAAGAGAAGTGAAATAAATTAGCCCAATATATAGTTGTGTTAGGTTTTCAGTGTTTAAACAGATATTCAGCTGTAATTTGAAGGAGATGGCATTACAGAGACTTTAGATACCATAAGGATTGTAAGTTCGATAACCGTCTCATATGATATTTTCCTACCAATGTTATGGGAAACGAGATATACCCAAAAGATCCAGTCGTGCCAATATGAAAGAAAATGAAGTGTCTTTTTACTTTTGTCATTAGCAATTAGGCCTACATCAAACTCGGAGGGAAAATCTTTTTGTTGAAACTCACCTGCCCCCTCCCACCGGGAAAAATAAAAAATAATTAAATAAACAAATCTCTATGTTTGCTATTTTAATTCATAAAGAGTGAGACCTTTCATAAGTCAATAAGCTTAGTGAATTAGATAATGACATTACGTGTATAGTAACTATTAATCATTAATGGAATCTACAACCTGGTATAGGGGTAGATGATACCCCCCCCCTCCCCTCCCCCTAAAAAAAAGCTTACAATAATTAAATGCTATTAGATCCAAGTCAGTTCCAAAGCTTCTAGTTCCAAATTGGAACCTCTTCTAATTGAGATTGGAACTCTTAACTCTTAAGGAAGCCAATATCCTTAGCAAAACCACCAGTATTTTTTTGGCAACCCCAAATTCTAAAAAACCCCATATGAGATGACCTCTAAAAAAGAAACCAAAGAAAGGGAGGATGCTAAGCAAATATATATATTATTTGGTAAAATAGCCAAAAAGATTAAAATTAAAAAATTAAACTAAAATGTTAATTTTTAATATACCCTATTCAATATCCCACTTTATTCTAAAAAGTAATAATATTATTATTTGATAATTTATTTACGATTAATGTCAACTATATATAATCAATATTATCAACTATATAATTTGAAATAAAAAAATTTAAAAAAAATTATTGTATCAATTACTTCAAAAAAGTTAACTAAAAAACAAATTATCTTCATTACAGTTTTTACTTCAAACTCTCTTATTCTGTGATAGAATTTATATTCTCTAATTTCATCTAAGTTATTAGATTCCTCTCATCTAGATCTTTCTACATATTTTTCGTTTAATAATTTTTCAAAAGAGGTTTTCCATCTGTCCTAAATCTCCTCATCCTTCCCTTTAGCACAAAGGTGAGCAAAGGTCATGCAGCTCATGCTCAATGGACCCAATACATTAACGTCTCTTTATTAATGGAATATCTAGACTCGTTAGTTCTGCAGCTCTGGGATTGTCTTCCCCTCTCTTTTAATTGACACACTCAATGTAGATAGCTCCAGTGGCCCCCGCTTCTGCCTCTATAAGGCAGCGGCAACCCCTACCCTGAGTACCCTCCCCTACCACACTTCACCAAAAACCTATTTTCCAAGATTGGTGGGTCTGTAAAAAGAAAATGAGGATCCTTCCAAAACAAAACCAAGGGAGACGACAACCCCCACATAGCATTTTTATCATTATCTAAATAATAGCCACAGTTGATTATAATTTAACATTTCGTTTACTTCAACAATGAGACATAATTACTTTCACTGAGTTAACTACATCAGTTTCCATAATTAAATCAGTCAAATGAACATAAGTCGCATAGGGTCTAAGGTTTTGTTGTTGTTTGGGCTGGGAGGGGGTTAAAAATGAAGCTAAATGTGTGCGAGTCTGAATTGCATAGTAGGCTTGACTGGGAATGACACAAGTGACATGCCATCCGATTACTAGTATCAAATGCTTGAAATACAATTCAATCACTGAACTCAAATATTGCAAATAAAATATTTGACTCACCTTGACCGAATGATTACCTACATATAGAGTTAAGCCACGATTTTATTCTTAAGGGGGGAAAAACATTAAGAGGATCATAACGCTTAACCCTTGATGTTGGTATCAGTTCCAAGTATTAGTTCTGGACCATGTGACGAGTTAAAGTACAAAGAACTAAATATTTAGAGTTCTGAAGAAAGAGAAGAGGAAGAGAGGAGGAAAAGAGAAGGGAAATTAGGATTTCTAGAAACTTATCAGTCCCCTCTAGATGACATCTATTTATATTAAAAAGTTTCACTATACAATGACAACAGAACCCTTAAGACAAAATAAATGAGAAAATAATACTCTCAAATGATGAGTGGGTGAGCAGAATGTTGGTTAAAAAACATCTCCCATGTATGCATTATCATTTATATTGTATTTAACTATAGTTGTCAAATTGTAAATTGAATCATGAAGAAATCCTAGTTTTGTGAATCGGCAATTGAATCGAATCGAAAAGTATAAGATTGGGCATGAACTACAAATATGATGTTAAACACTTAATACGAATGAAATAAATAGATTGATAATAACATAAATTATTCAATAAGAATATGGTTGTGAAATCTAATTAAAAAGACATTTATCTTCATCACAAGAGGTTTAGAAAGCACAAATACTTCAAAATAAACCGCTTCTGCATAACAAGTACGTATTGGATATGAATACGCGCCAGATACGACTGGGTTACATATCCGATACGCCAAAATAAGTATCTAATAATTTTTTTTTCTTTGAATTTCAAATACGGCTCGGATATGTGGTGGATACATGGGAGATAGGGGAAGAGATAAGGCAAGGATATACGAAGCTCAAGTTTTTATATTTTTTTGGGTATTTTTTTTATTTTTATTTTTAAGTTTGTTATATATTCTACTATACTAACTCTAATATGTGATATAGTTGTGATTTATTCTTAATTGTTGGTTGCTTCAACATCCAATCATAATTTTCTGATTACTTGCCATGTACTAAATATTTGATAAAGTTGTAATTTATTCTTGATTGTTAGTTACTTTAGCATTCCACCATAATATCTTGATTACTTGTCATGTATTGAAGGCACTCAATTATATAATTTTAGTAATTTAAGAGTAAAACATAAAGTAATATCACAATTCACTAATTAGTTAATCGGAAAATTTTAAGGCACTCAATAAAAATATAACTTTATTAGTTTGTTAATTTATGGAGGTAGAAAAAGATTAAAAAAGCATAAAAGTAAAAAGATAAATTATTTTTTTGTTGGATTAGTAAAAGGAGAACTAATATAAATGAATGTTATCTTTACTTTTTACATAAAAGAACATGTGAGGGGAGAAAGAACAAAACAGAAGGCCAAGATTGTCTCATTCAAAGGTTTGATTTTTTTTCCTCTAGATGATGTCATCTCAAGTTGTTCTATCTTGTTATATAAATATTCGATTGCAACAACGAAATGATTTTACTCTTACATTTGGTTTTTATTTTCCAAAATAACGGAAATTAAAATTCATTAATTTTTTCCACCGAAGAAGTCTCTCTCGAGACAGCATTTGATGCCCCCAACCCTTTCCCCAAAGCGCTCCCACAACATACTTCCCTCCCTTCCCATTCTTCTCCACCGAAGAAGTCTCACTCTAGCCTCCAACATTGCAAAACAATTGTGAGAAATCAAGTTATTGGGCTTCTCTTTCCTCCCAGAAGACCTGACCTCTTTACTTGGGCATCCCTTCAGAGCACACCACCTAACTTGATTATTTTAAACTAAAACCCCAGGATTAATTTACTAATAGATTTTCCTTGTAGAAAAACACAACCCACTTGGTGCTTGATCGCCAATTTCTACTGCTGGCAATTGTTGCTTATATGCCAAGAAAATTTGGGTGTGGACCACAGGATTGCCACTAAAAAGGGCCCATACCTCGACCAACACAAAGAACCAAATACAAGTCACCTCCACTCACCACCCATCCCCCTCGTATAACAGGCAACCTTTTAATTCCAAACCTGATATTTAAAACCTATTCAAGTCTGCCCGAACATGCGCTCCCTCGGCAGCAAATGACCCACATGCTGCATGCGTGTTAATTCCAAGAGCACCCTTGGCACCTCTGTCTTACTCGATGTTTGCACCCTCCCGAAGCTTCATGACATGGCCTGCCTGGAAAACCAACTTCCAACAACTTTCTCTACTCCTGTTGCCCCTTCAAGGGCCAGAATTTCATGAAGACTCCTGTGCAGCATGCTAAGATTGCTCCTCCTTGATCATTGCTATTCCTCGCAAATCCACCAGGCCTCTTCTCTCTCAGAAAAGGCCATCCAACCTAACAATCTAGACGGGAAAAGAACCACATCAGGAGCCTCTGCCATACCCAGTTCAGGCAAAAGCATAAAAAGGCTATAACCTACTCAAGCCCCAAATTTGAGAATCTCATAAAAAGAAGAGAACAGAAGTCTTCAACAAAATAAGGAGTGACTTAAAGGTTTTGACAAAAGCGCTTTGAAGATCAAATTTGCTGGATGACAAGAGGGGTTTCGATGTGAACAAAGCCGTAAAACAAATGGAGAGAGCAACACAAACCAAGAAGTAGATCAACACAATCATAGAAGAACATCAAACACCCTACATGCTACACCTAATCTGTTCAAACAAAAGGATCGAAAGATGCATTGATTGCATTGCACTGATCAAGCCATCAAAGCCCTGAATACTGGCCCTAGATAGAAATAAGGGGAAGTCTCTATAGAAAGAGACAATGAGATCAATTGAATCAAGCTGACCCCAATAAAGAGGGGGTAAAAAGCAAGAGACAGAACAAGTCCGGGATAGGATACAAAACCACTAGAAATCTACCACAAAGAAAAGGAAATGAAAACAACTAAGAGAGAAATCCTATGTGGAACAACATTAAAAAGGAAAAGAAACCATAGCCTTGGTGAAATCATCCACATCACCGGAAAGTACACTGTCGCCAAAAAAATGTGTTCATGCTCTAGAATTTGCATTGCGAAAGGCAGATTACTATGGCATCCATGTTTTCCAGTAATCCTGCTTTGGTCTGATTCCATTTATGCTCTGCTTTTATCTTTACACTGTTCCTAGCAAAACGATGTTTCCATTACAACTCCTCTAGTTATTCACCAGCACCCGAACTTTATTCAAACTCCCACATTTATGCCAAGTTTTCGCTTTAATCATTCAGGTTTATTTAGTAAATAAATCAACACCTAGGCTTAGGGACAGTAAAATGTGATGTTTGAGGAGGCAGTTTTATCAACCCAGTCAAATCTCGTCAAGTTGTCATGACGTTTGTGTCATTGAAATTAAGCATGCACACAAGTACTTGGTATCAGTTATAGGAATATGTATTTACATTTGGCTCCCTGAATCCAGTCCTCACCAAAATCAAATGCATTCACATCCTCTCTCACAAATCACTCACTTCTCTTAGGCCTTGGCATTGTCCTCTTGGAACCTTCATCTAATATCAGATCGCTCCTCAATGGAGCATTGGTGTATCTACATTGCACATGTATAAAACATGTGGGACAGATTTCCCTCATTATCTTCTATAGAAATTAAATAACTTTCCACAAATCGGTTGGATCTCAAAATCCAATATAAACTAATTAGCACTTAATGACGACAAAACAAGTTGCATAGCTGGAAGTTCCTAAGTAAATGGAGATTGATGATCCTTGAGTTTAGATGAAACATAATACGAATTTCGAGATTTTGTGACAAGATATTCCAGTTTTCATTTCCTCACCCTGTCATTAGTTACAATTCCAAAATCCCAGATTCACCTACTCAATTTGGAATTGTGCTTGTTGTCCTATCCATGAACCATAACCTTTTTATAACCTATAAGTTTTATAACCCAAAAAAACTTATCATTATTCATGAGAATAATAATTTACTGAACAAATATTCAACTTTATAACTACTATAACTATAATTTATAAGTATAATTCATTATATTCTAATATACTCTAACTCATTAAAATGATAACTTATTATACAATTGGTTACTTTTTACAAATATTGAGAATATCTCTATTCTCCTTTCAGAAATAAAAAGTAAATACTATGATGGGAGTTTTATGAAAAAAGGGCCAAAGCCTCTTATCGGATTTGAACCGATGACTTACGCCTTACCATGGCGTTACTCTACCACTGAGTTAAAAGGGGGTCGCCATTAATCATTTGATATAGTATTTCAGTAATATACGTATGTGTATAGGGTTATCTTTCATCTTTTCTGAAATTTCGATGGAAGGCTTCCTCTACCAACGCAATCAACTCCATTTGTTAGAACAACTTCCATTGAGTCTCCGCACCTATCCTTTTTTAATTTTCGCTTTCTGAATCGTTGTTTGTTTTCGAAAAAAAGATTGCCTTTTTTTGTTCCAATGGGATAAAACGATTTATCTGATTTGAAAACAAAAAAAAAATGCTATTAAATAAACAAGAAAGTGTCATTTCTTATTATTCTTTCTTACTTTTTTACTATTTTACTAGAATAAAAAAAAAACTATGGATTCTTACACAATCCATTTTTATGTCATGATTTCGGTGTTTTTATCGAGCCATATCTATCAAAATTCCTCTAGTAAAAGATAGAACTTCTTATTTAGTTATTTAAATGAATCCACTTTTCCTAATCCCATTAACCCCCCACAAATTTAAACAACACCCCCGGAATGGTGAAAGCAGCCCGAACATAAAAATAAAATGGAAAAGAGGGTTATGTACTAACCTGTTATCATCCATGATGAGAACTTTGAGACCCGGAAAACTTGCTTGTCCATGATTGTTTGTCACCTTAGGTATAAAAGGGATCCTAGACTCATTTAAGCTCTCAGGAATTCCCAATTTCACAATAAAGATGGCAGTACATCCCTTGCCAAGCCCTTCACTTTCAATAGAAATATGCCCCTCCATAAGATTTACAAACCTGATTGCATTACATAAAAACTTAAACATTCCAACAGCACATGTAATAATCCATAATTGTACAAGAAAAAACCTCATCGGCTTACTATATCTAGCTGCACAACCAGGGCAGAGTTAAAAAATTTCTTGCTAGGGGGACAGAGAGTATTCACAAAATATGCTGCCTTCGGGGGTGAAAAAAAAAAAGAGCAAATCATGATAACATATCAAAGCAATTCGTATATACCAAGTTTAGTAAAAATGTATAGAGTGAAATTCTTACCAAAATTTTTTATCCATACAATTTATAGATACATCCAAATTTGAAAATAACAAATTTACTACAAGACTAAAGATTGGAGGAAAGCTTTCGCGAGAACAATTTTCACAAAGAAAAACAAAAAGAAATGACTAGCATTGTTGAATAAGTTGATTATGGATTGAGAAATTGTATCTCTGGCAAAGATCTTTAGAATGGAGTCAGAGAAAATTGGTGGATTAGCTAAGATGTTTTTTCTTGAAATTTGGATAACATGTTGACAAAATAGGGTGTTTTTCCGGTGGATTCAGTGCTTTATTGAGAATTATGTTGATCAAGTCATAATTTTACTCCAAAAACCACAGGGAGTTTAGGGGCAAAAACCACTACAGGTAGTTAAGTACCGAAACGAAATGGGACAAAATAAAATTTGCCAATATTTTGAAAAACACAAACTAGCCCGAGTGATGTTATATTATTATTACCTTTGTAATTCACCAATGTGGGATGTCATAGTTCCACACAGGTAATATCAAAGGTAATATCCCAAACTACCCGAATGATCAGGATTCAAATGTGGAACGACAAAAACCAAAAGCAATGACAATTAAACTAAAGCGATCAAACCAAATACGAAGAGATTGCTTTTGACCATATAGAGCCTTCCGCAAGCGACAAACAAGGTGCTCACTATTAGGCACAACATAGTCAGGGGGCTAGTCCATATAGACCTCCCCCTGCAGATTACCGTAAAGAAAGGTATTCTTAATGTCAAGCTGATACAAACAAGGTGCTCACTGCTAGGCACAACACAGCCAGAGGGCTAGTCCATATAGATCTCCTCTTGTAGATCACCGTGAAAAAATGTATTCTTAATGTCAAACTGATATAACGGCCAAAAGCGACTAAAAGCAATAGATAGAAGAATTCAGACAGATTTAGGATAATCACTAGATAAAAAGTCTCCAAGTAATTAACGCCGTCAGTCTGAGTATAGCCCTTAACAACCAAACGCGCCTTAAGATGTTCAACAGAACCATTCGAAAGGCACTTCACTATACAGACCTAACGACATCCCACCACTTTCTTCTCAGGTGGGAGAATGGTAAGCTCCCAAGTTTGATTCTTATAAAGGGCACGCATTTCCTCATCCATAGCAAGTTTTCATCCAAACAGGGACATCGCTTGCTTGAAAAAGTAGGAATAAAAATGGACGACAAAATAGAAGTAAAGGAATGAAGACAAGAGGACAAACGAAAATAAGACACAGTGAGTAATAGGATGTTGGGTGCATGTATGTTTATCTCGACGCAAAACAATCGGTAAGTCATCAGAACTAGGAGCGGAAAAGATAGGAACCTCTACTGGTGAAGATGAAGAATCTGGACCATACAGAGGGTAGAGAGGAGTAGAGGGTGACATAGGAAGAGGTAAAGGAAGAGTAGGAGAAGAGTGACCCCCCAACCCCCCCTCACGACAACAGATGAGATGAGAACAAAATTGGTTACCTGAGGAAGTGAAGAGGGGAGTGGACTCAAAGAAAGTCACATCAACACTCACAAAATATCGTTGAGATTCCGAGTGATAACATCGATATTCTTTTTTAGTACGAGAGTATCTAAAAAAACACACTTACGTGTCCGATTGGATAACTTATCATTACCCAGATCAAGAACATGCGCAAAGGTAGTGAGACCAAAAGCACGAGTGTGGGAGAAAGGTGGAGAGTGAGAATATAACAATGAAAAAGGAGACTGGCGATCGAGAACGGAAGGCATGCAATTAATCAGATAACAAGATGTAAGGACAACGTCACTCCAAAAGTGTTTTAGGACTTGGGCATGAAACAATAAGGTATGAGCAACATCCAACAAATGGCGGTGCTTGCGTTCAGCAATACCATTTTGTTGAGATTAGTGAGCATAAGTCGTCTCATGAATAATATCATGATTGACACAAAAGGAATCAACAGCAGACTACATATATTCTAACGTATTATCAGATCGAATAACTTTGTTGCGCTTGCCAAACTGGATAAAAATTTTATTATAGAATGTAGAGAGAACATAAGATAAATCAGACCGGTATTTCAACAAAAAAAGCTAAATCATACAAGAGTAGTTATCAACAAAGATAACAAAATAAGAATATCCATTAGCACTTGGAGTTCGAGAAGAACCCTAGATGTCCGTATGAATAACATCAAAGGACTCTAAATGACGATAATGACTACAACTAGGAAAGAAACTACGGTGATACTTGCCTAACTCACACACTTCACACTCAAAACTAGACACATAAGATAAGTTTGGAATGACCAACCTAAGCTTAACCACAAAAAGATGGCCTAAGTAAAAATGCCACTGAAGAGGTGAAATTATAACACTCGAGGCTGATAGAGTATGGGAAGAATAACCAGAATCAACATCAAGATAATAGAGTCCGTTCTTCTCATGCCTTAAAGCAATTACCTTCTTGGTTTTGAGATCCTGAAAGGCACAAGAAGTAGGAGAAAAGGTTACGGAGCAATGTAGAGATTTAGTGAATTGATTAATTGAAAGCAAATTAAAGAAAAAATCAGGATATAAAGACTAGAAGGTAAGGAAAAAAAAAGAAGGATGAAGAACACCTTGCCCGTGAACCAAGGTTTTAAATCGCGGTATCGCCCAGCGTAACAGTCGCGGTCGCGTGTAACGGATATTGGGCGTATCGGTCAACTCGTAACGGGAATCGGGCGTCGCAGACGTGAATTTTTTTCAAGCGCTAGCAAATGGCACAAAACTCATTGATACACATATTCTAACTTTATTTACTACAAA
>JAOTRH010173418.1:0-12310 GCA_034768845.1 Heliamphora exappendiculata | reverse complement strand
GTGGGGAGAATTCAGTGCATTTGATAATTGGAGACTCAAGACATAATTTGAGTTAGGACCGGGAGTTCAGTCAGGACTTTTAGTAGAATAAGTTCTGGTTCATACAGGAAAGGATCTAGCTCGGGAACAGAGTTAGGAATATTCGATTTTCTCATACGGTTAACCCGAGTCCTATACTTTCTCGTGATCCCTCACGTAGCGCATTATACGCACGGATATTTTTCTTGTTGATTTCGATAATTATTTAATTTAATTTGAATGCCGATTTTGCCGTCGGAGACATTCAAAAATTAAATTGAATTAATGAAGGGCAGTTTTGGTATTTGGCACACCTATGGATTACTCCTTAAGTGGCTGGTCCTAGGAGATGGTGGGTTTAATTAAATATGTTAAGTATATCCTTTTATATCCTTTTAGGAAGGAGAGGATATACATAATATATTTTTGAGATATTCATATTTATCAATAGGAGGCTAATTAAGAAAAAAATCCCTAATTCTCTCGTAGAGCCGCTGGCCTCCTCTCCTCATTGACAATTATTTTTGTCTTTTTAGAGATCATTGTGTGAGAAGAAACCAAGATATGGAGAACACTTCGATCGGAATCGGTGCCCACGCATCGTGATCGTCGTAGTGCGTCTGGGTCATACGTGAGAAGGTTGCAAGGTCATCTTCAACGTATTTGGAATTTCTAGAAACTTATCGACATGTTTCATAGAGGTATTAAACTATTAAAATCCTTATAGTTTTCGTTTTTCATGAAAATCGCATACGTCGTTTTTTACAGTCACGACGTCGATTCAAAAATCAATTTTTTTTTCTGCTGCACGGCTCCCTCTCTATCAAACATATCATTAGGAAAGACATCTGTATAGTCGCAAACCACTAGAGGTAACTCTCCCCGAACCCTATCTACCTCATCCAACATGAGAGCGAAAAAGAGAAAACCCAGGTTACCCTAGTTCCGCACAGCACCGAGCATAGACATCAAACCCTCATCCCGCTCGCCCACAAAACAAAAGTAATCTCCCATCGGTGTACAAATCGTTACCCTTCGTCGATCACAATCGATAAAGGCACAATAGGTGGTTAGCCAATCCATCCCTATGATGACATCAAACACGGTCATGTCTAGAATGATAAAGTTAAACTCTAAATAACGACCGGCGACCCCCAACTCGCAGGCTCTACAGACACGACTCAACATCGCACTCCCACCGACTAGGGTCTCCATGCTCAAAACACTACTCAACAAGTCTGTTTTCAACCCCAATGCAGATGCAAAAGTAGAGGAAATAAACGAATGCGATGCTCTCGTGTCGATAAGAACACTGGCCCATGATCTAAAGACTAGGAGAGTACCTCTGATCATGGAAGTATTAGTAGTAGCATTAGGTACTACCGGTGCTCTAGATGATCTGGGATCTGCAAGAACATATGTTCTGGCATGTCCACTGTGGCCCTGAACTGTCGACTGCCTGCCCGATTGCACTGAGGAGCCCCCTTCTGCAAATCTAGATAGCTGGTGTCCCTAGAAAGATGGAGTAACAGGTGCTCTAGCTGTACTCTGCATACTCCCTCCTCTAGGGTAGTTCCTACGGATGTGCCCCAACTGGCCGCACTCAAAACATATTGGAGGTTCCCTCCCCGATGCCTACGACTACGACTGCAACTGTGCCTGAACAGGCGGTGGACTCTGGCATTCTGCTGCACGATGCCCTGGCTGTCTGCATCTGTAACAAACAAGCTCTCTCTACTTCGACCTTCCCGTTGAGACTACGAGAGGTGAGGATGCCGAAGACTGTGGCTGATACGACCCCACTAGATACGAACTCGGACCAGACATCCGTTGACGCTTATCCTTGCATCCCTGGGACTCTACACGTCCCCCGTCCTGCTGACTCCTACTATCCATGTCTATGCGCGTCTCGTTCAGAGTGTCTTCTACCATCATGGCGACCTCTACTAACTCTGTAAAAACATGCATCCAGAATGCTTCCACTCGATCTCTGATAGCGGGCCTCAAACCCCTCTCGAACCTCTTCGCACGGAACCCATTAGTGGGCATAATCTCCTATGAAAATCGAGATAAGCTAGTAAACTCAGCCTCATACTCGACCACAGTCATCGTCCCCTGAGTCAGGAAAACGAAGTCCTCTCTATACCGATCCCTCAAAGTCACCGAAAAGTATTTCTCCAAAAATACCTTTGTGAATGCCTCCCAAGTGCCTCCTACTGTAGTCCTGGAAAACTTCCACCACATATGAGCACTCCCACTCAGCTGGAAGGCAGCAAAAGTAATCCTCAGATCATCCTCCTCTATTTAAAGCGTGTCCAAGATCCTGGTAACCAACTCCATCCATTTCATGGCTACCGTGGGATTGGGATCTCCAAAAAAGGTAGGAGGGTTCAGACGGCGAAGCTCACGCATCACAACCGTCACCCTCGGCTCAGGTGCGCTCTCCCTTCCCCTAGAGGCCTCAACCAGCTGCCGGATGGAGCCTACCATCTCACGCAACAAACCTACTCCATCAACATGTGCTTCAGGTGCATTAGCATCCCCGATATCGGGGACTGGAATGTCCATTCGGCCATAACTACGGCCACGGCCTCATCCTCCCCGCGTGGACATAACTCTATACATAAGCAATATAATAGGATAAGCATCCATACTACATGTTATTGCTAACGTAAAAGACATAGCACGTATAACCATGCTAACACATAGCCACTTAAGATTATGTCAACACATCTCACATACCGAGATGAACCAACAAGAACGACTCGGCACTTTGGATAACCTACTTAGATTTCTTGCTAGAAATCACGTCTACGAAACGCATTTCTAACTTGGCTTCCAAGTTTGTTAAGCCAAACGCCCAAAGGCAAGACTAATTAATCCAAAGGTCCAACCTTCATACCCACATATACACCACAAGCTATCATGCTGAACAGGCTATGATACTTATGTTAACAAAACGCTAAAACACATGCAATCAAGAACACGCACATCCTCACAAGGTGATGTACCCTCTTTTTCCCGGCTCTTAGATATTCGAACCTAGAGCTCTGATACCAAGTTGTCACGCCCTAAACATCAGGGTCACATGAAAGCCCACCAAAACACTGTTTAAGAAAATAAGATTTGGATAAAAGAGTTCCCAAAGTTCAATATCTCATAAACAGTAAATATATAGTTCCATACATGTATAAGTATATCGCCTTAAGGCGTACAAAACTCGCCTTCAAAAACAGACATCGCATGTAAAACTACATGTCTAGAAAAAAACAAGGAAAGCTACAGCAAACATTCCATCACCACGGCATCTAGGTCATCTCCTCGTGTTCACCTGAAAATGATTTTATAAAAAAATCTCACACCGTGAACCGAAGCCCAATAGAAATAAACTATAAAGCTGTAAAGTAGGATATGCAATCATAAGCATAAGACTCAACCACAGGAGTTAAAAAGGTTTTTCATTGCAAAATCACAAGTTTTCTATCCTTAAAACTATGCATATCATCAATGTAGATATCATTCCACAGTTAAAGAAAACAGTAATCAAAACCCAATTTTGTTTACCCAGATCACACAACTGGGATCAAAATGTTATTTTCCCACTCTGAACACACAACCGAGAAAAACAAGATAAAATAAAATCTTATGTACTGACTCTACCACACCTGGGGACAAAGGTAACAACTATATACTCCTTCCCATTACCCTAGTCCTAAACCACTTAAGTCCTGGTAGGTAATGACAAGTTCTATACAAAGTTACAAAAATGACGCCATTCACGGAGGCAACTGACGCCATTCATGGAGGCAACCAACTCTTTACGGATTTTCATGACCGATGGAAGAAGCTTCTAATACCACGTTTATGGGGATTAACCCGAGGGACCGTAGCGAACCCACTCTACGCACGTTTTTGCACTTCCACCAAGGAGCAATAGATGCCCAACTCAATATACCCACTGTCATGATACATTAATGGAAATCATTTCCAAACCAGCTGTACCTTAACTACGCAAAACCCGTAAAACAGTTATACAATCACATGTATAAAAGAGACCACTTGTATAAATGAGATCCAACATCCATCAACAAGGAGATCTACAAGCATTTAAAACCACCTTTTGATAACTATGAACATCCACTAGCAAACTCACAAGGAACAAGAAATTTGATAAAAAGTTCCAATAAGGATGAAAAATAAGCTTTTCTAAGACATTTGGCCATAAACGGATGAAAAATGGCTAAGAAAGTTTGACATACCCTCATTATTTTGGTTGTAAATCTTTTTAAAAAAAGAATTTTATTGTGAGAGTGGTGTCATTGGAAAGAAGACTTTCGGGGCTTCAATTTGAATAAAAAAATGACCCCATTCAGAATCTGAATGAGGGAGATACATCGATTTTAAAATCAAATTTTCAACCAGTGAAAAATAGACCGCGGGCTAGACTGCTCGAGCGGTCTGTCTAGCAGTGTGGCAACCCGAGAACACCCCAAGACCACTCTCTAGACCACTTGAGCGGTCCCTCAAGCAGTCCAGCACCGAAAACTACTATTTTTGCTGAAATTTGAAGCCAAAACACATCCAAACTTGAATCAAACCACCAACTCGCATATTTTTGAAACCCACGAACGTACACGAGTCCTTATCCTCAAAGGAAACCAAAAACAAAAACTTAAAACATAAACCCTTTCGTCTAACCAAACCCATTTCATCTAACCGAAAATGATTTTGAACCAAAACCCAACTTTTCAAAACATAAACTAACTTTTTATGCATTTCAAGACGGTAAAAATATATATGATAACACGTAGTCCTTTAAAGACAACATAGTCTAGGATTCTACCTTGATGATTTAAAAACTCAACGTCTCGATTCACGTGCAAAACCGAACTTCGTTGGAATAAAATTTTATCCGGATGAATGCGTAGACCACTGTGCCAATAACAAGGATCGATAGTTGGATCGCAAAAAATTGAGCCCCGGGCCCCCGAGAAGTTATAGATAAGGTAGAGAGAAAAAGGAAGAAACTTAGTCAAGAAGTTTTGAAAATATCTGACGCCAGATATTTATAGATCTCCAAAATATTTTTTTTTTAATTTTTAAAATTCACACCGCAACTCCCAAAAGCTCAGGGAACCAACCCTACATGCATATTTAAACTCGATCTTGCATCAAAACGCATATACGCATGCTAAAGCAAAAATGCCAAAACGCGCGTCGAAAAATGCCGAATATATATATATATATATATACCATTACCAGGCGCAGATATTCTTTGGATCTTGTTAATCGTTAATCACACACAAATAATCAAATAAGATAAATCAAGCACAAGAAAAAAGATAATTTATTAATAAGAGAACTTATAAACTTTGAAAGATGATGATGATAGGAGACTTTGACAGAGAAAGATGGTAGACAAAAGGAAGAGAATATAGAAAGAGATTATAGAAGAAGAACTCTTAAGGCTAAGGTCATGAGTCTGAGGAACAACCCTCCTCAATGAGTCAATTTATAAGCAGAGAGAAGGCTCCGGACATGAAAAACATTACAAATTAAAAAAGGAATAGGAAAACATAATAATTACATTTAGACTACTGTTTACAAAAGATAGATCATCTTTCGGCGCTACACTATTCCTGCATAGTGATTTGTCATAATATTGTAGTGGAATCCGAGATGATTAGTGGAACTATTGGGAACTGTTGATCCATGTGTGGAGTTACTGTGCAACTTTACACTATTCACTTTATCAGGGAATCATCACTGTTTAAGCACGTTTGAAATTTTTTGACCTTCTTTGGAAGGTATGGCGGACAACAGGCATCAGCTTTATAAAAGAGGGAATCTCTTTAGAACCATTGATTGTATCTTTTAACTTGGATAATAGATGGGAATCATTTAAGGATGGATTATGACTGATGATAAAATGGATGTTTATGATATATAGAGAGCATTAAGGGATCAAAGAACTTATCAAGTAGTCATAAAGACTGAGTATCGAAATTAACACCAAAACAATCATCCTCGTTAGATTGAGGACTGATGGGTTCAGAGAGCAAATCTCCTAAGAGATCATCATATTCAAGTTGAGAATTGAGCTCTTTAAGAAGTGCTTTTTTCAAAGCATCTTTAGACAAAATCAAGGATGGATTTTTAGAAAGAACTTTGAATTTAATGGTAGAAATATTAACATTGAGAAAATTAGAGGAATCAGAGGTTATAGATTTAGGAGATGATGAATAAAAAATTTTAGAGGCATAGGACGCTTTACGAGTTTCAAATTCTTTATTCCTTTGAGCATTCTTTTGAGCAATTTTGGTCAAATAAAAATTTTTAAGAGTATCGGGATAATACTCTTCAGGGATTTCAAATTTATCCCACCAGCGAGAGGCAAATTCGCGAGAGAGATAAGGAATTGAATTGGCAACAGAAATGGTGAACTTCCGTTGGAGCAACCAAGGAAGTGAGAAATCTACATAAAAATGGAGCAGTGAGGGATTTAAAGAATTGATGTATTTGAGATAACGCTCATAAGATTCTTTTAATGGAGATGGAAGAATATTTGGATGAGGACCAAATTGTTGCCACCAAATGTGGATCCAATATGATAGAAAAGATTCAAAATTGTTACAAAATTTAATAAACCATGAATGTTTCATGGCATCATTTTGAAAATAAAAAAAATTATGAAAAGCTTTTTTGATAATCATAAAAATTATAAGTTTTTGGACAGATGGCGTCATTTTTAAAAGTTTTATTAAAATTTTCGCCTCTACCCCATTCATTTTTAGAAATAATTTTTTGAATAACACATTTAGAATAATTAACGGTTTTCCCATCATCATTACTATTGTGTTATATTTTGACAAATTATGTTTCTAATAAAATGGTTTCAAAATATAGGCAATTTGGGGTTTCAGTCTCTGATAAATAAAACCATTTAGGTGGAAGATATCTTTCGATTAATTGGGTAATTGCCACAGGCTTCTCCCTATCACTCTTTGAGCTCACCAATTGTTAATCCTCTTCTTCAAGAGGTATAATGGAGAATAAGGTTTCATTAGGAATATAGGGCTGTGCTTTTATGATTTTTTAAAATGAAATATCTCCTTTCATTGACTGTGTGCATGTGGAATTTCTGAAAAAATCACTCATTATACCTTTATCTTTGGACATCATAAAAATAGATGGATGTTGAGAATTCTGCAAAAAATCTCTAGTTAAAAAGTCAGGAAGGGAGTTAGATTCACCTTTAATAAATTTTACATCAAAATCAAATATAGATAATATAGTTTTCCATCTAGCAAATATTTATTTAGAATGAATGTTTTTAACATCTTTTTGTAACACATCTTTAGCAGCTTTAAATATGTTTTAATAAAAACTTTTGATTCAATAGATTATTTTCAAATTTAGTAATGCATAGAACTATAGATAATATTTCTTTTTTAATTGTAGAATAATTACTTTGCGTTGGTTTCCAAACACCACTTGTATAGCGGATTAATTGTTCTTTACCTTAATATTCTTGTTTTAATATTCCTCTATAACCTATATCAGAGGCGTCTGTTTCAACAATTTTAAAGGCATTTGGAATAAGCAAACATAAACATAGGAGTTGTTTGGCATGTTGTTTAATTTTTTGGACAGCTCTTGTGTGTTGAGTTGTCCAAGGTGCTGGATTCTTTTTTAACCTTTAACATAATAATTTTGTATCTTTATGCATCTCTTGATAAAAAAATTTAATGTAATTTAAACTTCCTAAAAAACTTTGTAATTGAGTTTTATTTAAAATTTCATCTGAAAATTTATCTACAAATTCTATAGATCTATCAATTGGAATTATTGTACCTTGATAAATATTATGACCGAAAAATCTTATTTTAGTTTCAAATAATTTTATTTTTGGAGCGCTTAAAACTAATCCATTAGATTTAATAATATTATAAAATTTATGAAAATATTTTATATGTTAAGATATTGATGAGAAAAATATTAAGATATCATCAATATAAACAATACAAAATTAAAAATAATTATTAAATATATCATTTATAATTCTTTGAAATTCTGAAAGAGTATTTTTTAAACCAAAATGCATAACATTCCATTCATAGTATCCAAAGGGCACAATAAATGCAGTTTTATATCTATCAATTTGTATTTGCCAAAATTCTGATTTCATATCAAATTTAGAAAATATTTTTGCTTGATTTAAACGGTTTAATAAATCTTTTTTATTATGGATTGGATATCTAATTCATTGTAATACTTTATTTAAAGGTTTATAATTTATAACTAATCTTGGTGTTCTTCTTTCTAACTTGGCATTTTTATTTACATAAAAGGCCGCACACGACCATGGAGATTGACTGGGACGAATTAATTTTTTATTTAATAAATCTTGAATTTGTTTTTTACAATATTCTAATTGGGTTTGATCCATTTGGGAAGGTCTAGCTTTAGTTGGAATAAATCTTTCATTAAAATCGAGTTCATTAGGTAGTTGTACTATGCGTTGTTTACGATGCCAACAGGCATGTGGTAAATTTGAACATAAATCTTTTTCATACAAAGTTTTAAGTTCTTCTATTTTTTGTTATGTTTCAAATTTATTAATTTGTTCTTCAATTTGAGTATAAGATAATTGTGATACCCGAACTCGTCTCTTTTTAGATCTATACATATGTTGATACGTTTCTTTCCATATATGTATCTCTGTGTTACATGAATTATGTTTCTATTCTAGAATAGCATGTTTTGTATAGGTGTTATATGTGTTAAGAAAGCGGGGGTTCAGTTTTGGTTTCCTTTTCAGTTTTCTCCCCCAGCAACGACCGCTCGAGCAGTGAGTAGCTCGCTCGAGCGGGCTGGTGGTGGAGTGTTGGTCCGAGATGTGACCGCTCGAGCGGTGGAAGTGCACTCGAGCGGGTCAGTGGCAGAGCGTGGCTCGGAGTGCAGTCCGCTCGAGCCGTTGTTGGGCGCTCGAGCCGTGGTGTGGCAGGGCCTATGTCGGCAAGGGGTCCGCTCGAGCGGTTCTTGGGCGCTCGAGCGGTGGGTCCTTGGCACGAATTTCTATAAAAGGTTATAAATATCTTTTGAGGCTCAAAATATCTATTTTCAAGAAAATCTCTTTCTCTCCACCTTTTTTCTAGCTTTCGGGAGGCCTGAGGCTTAGTTTTTCGCAAACGGATAGTAGATCCTTATTGTTGGCAATGTGGCCTTCACATCCATGCAGACGGATTCTTGTTCCGATGAGGTTAGATTTTGAGGCATCGAGCTTTTAGCTCTTTGAGGTAGGATTCTAGACCTACTGCTGTTAAAAGGGTGACATATGTAATTATAGTTGATTTCACTCGGTAGAAATGTATGAAATGCTGTTTACATGTTTTAAACCTTGATTGATGGGTAAAAGTGGGTTTTATGCCTTTACTCGATTTTATACATGATTCGGATGTGTTGAGATCCATAGTTTTCAAAAGGAGCTTGAAAACGAGGTGTTTTCATGAAAAACATGTTTGTGGAGGTTTGGAGCTAACCCTCGGGGTTGAGTCTCAGTTTTACTAAACATATGTTGTTACATGCTTGTAGATCTCCATGTTGATGGATGGGATTCCTTTTATATACATGCGATGTAAAACTGTTTTACGGATTTTCTTAAATGTTATCCATAGATGTACCGTGATAGTGGGTTTGATTGAGTTGGGCTTCCATTGCTCCTCGGTGTAAGTTCAAAAACGTGCGCAGCGTAGGTGCTCTGTACCTTCGGGTTAGTCCCCGTAAATTGAGTGATTGGGTGCTTTGTACCCTCGGGCTCAGGTCCCATAAACTAAGCAATAGGTTCTCTGTACCTTCAGGTTGGATCCTGTAAATTGAGTGGTTGGTGGGTGCTCTGGACCCTCGGGCTTGACCCGCAAATTAAACAGTTACGTTGTCGTGACTCCGTATAGAACTTGTCATTATCAAGCCTGTGAGCCTAGGGTAATTGACGAGAGTCTATAGTTGTTACCTTTGTCGATATGGAAAAGTCGGTACAAAGGATCTCATTTATCTGTGTTCTCCTTGGCTGTGTGACCTGAGTGGAGAAAATTTGTTTTACCGTTTCATTTTCCTCGGTTGTGTGTTCCGAGTGAGAAAATAATGTTTTGATTCCAGTTGTATGATCCTGGTGAACAAAGATCATGTTCTTATTACTGTTTTATTACAGGTTTCCCTTAACTGTGACCTAATATCTGTTATGGTGATATGCATAGTTTGAATGATGAAAATGTGAGTTTTATGAGATAAAACTGTTTTTGAGGCCCGTATTGGCTTAGTGGAAAACTTGTGATTTTTGAGAGAAAGATTATTTTTGGCTCCTGTGGTTGAGGCCGTGTGTGTATAATTGCATAGCCTACTTTACAGCTTTATTGTCTTTCTTATTGGGCTTCGGCTCACGGTGTGAATTTTGCTGTAAAAATATTTTGAGGTGACCACGTGGAGTTGACCTAGAGGCTTGTGGTGATGGAGAGCTTGCTATAGTTTTTCTATTTTGGACATGTACTTTTACATGTGATGCATGTTTCAAAAGGTTGGTTTTATACGCCTTTCGGCAATATATTTATTCATGTATGAGTTTGCATGATTTTTGTTTATGAGAGATAAACTTGGGGATCTTTATCCAAATATTGTAATATTTTATAGTTGATGATGTTCCAACTGCAAATCTTTTTATTCAAACGGTGTTTGGGTGGGCGTTCGCGTGACCTTGGTGTTTGGGGTGTGACAATAATTCTTCTTGTAAATAATGAATTTGTTTTTGTTTAAAAATTAAATTGGTTTTTAATTCTTGTAATGTATGTGGTTGTGGGAGAAAAATAAATGAAAAATTAATTTCATGATTTTCTAATAATTTTGTAGAGATACCTTCATGAGTTACTTTAAGTGGTGCAATCATTGTTAAGAATAGTGTACCTAAAATCATATGTTAGGATAAATTTTGGACTAAGACAAAGTCTATTTGAAGACATATGCATTGATTACAAATGTAAACATTAGATAATTTGTAATTTATTTTCATGGATCTGCCATCAGCAATATGCAAAATTTGTTTAACTTTTTCAAAATATTTAGTAGGAATTAATCTTTCTCTTATACAATTAAGATCAACACCAAAGTCAACTAATACAGTTACCTCAACAATAAAATCTTCTTGAACTACCAAGTGTATTTTTATATACCATTTTTGAAACATAACTTGATCTAATGAAGAAAAATTAGATTCATTTATTGTTAAATTAGGATCAGCAGGTTCTTGCATAATAATACTTTTATTTTTATTTTTATTTTTTCAATTATGTAATACATTTGTACTTTCTTGAGTACTAGGGGATGGTTCATAAGCAAAATGCATTGGCTCTCTTTTTTCATTTTTCACGATTGAGATTCTTTCTTGTAAATTTTTAATATCTTGTTTTAATTGGTTTAATTCTTGATGCATGCCATTAATTGTAGGTATTTATTTTAGTTGTTGTTCAAGTCTTTTTAAAACATTTTTAAAATCAACTTTTGGTGGAGTACGCTTTTCAAACTGTTGTGATCTAGCAAGAACTTGATCCATATATTCAAGTATTATTTTAGATCTTATTTCTGGATCATTAATTTGATTCAATATATCTAAAATATCTTGTTCAGGTTTAGATAGGACATTGATTGATAAGCCATTTATATTTAATATTGCTTGGTAATAATCATTTTGTGTTTGGCATTTATTACAACATTGATTATTATTATCTTCTTCAGAATCACTTGATGATTTTATTAATTCTTTTAACTCTAGAGAATAATTAGAATCATATTCAGATTGAGAATCTTCATTATCACTTGGAGAATTGAAATTTAATAATAAATTACATAATTATTGTTTTAATTCATCAGAACAATTTAATTTAATCTTGCTAGAAATGTGACAAGATTGGTCATTTTACAAATAAATGTTATACTAAACAAAAAATAAAAAGATTAAATTGTTGATCTTTGATTTTTATTAGACTTTTTATAATTGGATATTTTTTTATATTTAGTAGTTTGCCTTTTATATGTTTTATACGATTTATAAGGTCGATCATATTTTTTATGATAAAAAGATTAAGAAAAGAAAATCACATAATTATAATCGATATAAATCTAAATATAAATATAAACCTAAAAAGATTAGGAAAAGAAAATCACATAAATATAATCGATATAAGTCTAAATATAAATATAAACCCAAATATAAAAAATATGATCGACCTTATAAACCGTATAA
>JAOTRH010173407.1:0-12310 GCA_034768845.1 Heliamphora exappendiculata | reverse complement strand
ACCGGAGCCACATGGAGCACACATGGAGGCCGTATAGTGCAGCATTCCACGTCAGCACGGCACATTCCTCGGCGTATTCATATCAGCCCGGGCAATAGGACGAGCTGTGCGGTGGTGTATCTGAGCTCCAGAAACTTAAGTCACAAGGCCCGAGCTCAGCGAGAGCTCGGCCCCAAATCCCAAAGAAATGGTGCTCGACACCGTTATGAGGAATGCTCGGTACTGATAGCCGAGCGAGATAAACGGCCTAAACATTAGTCCCAGCTAGATGGTCAGTATTGAAGATCGTGTCCCGCGATACACAATTCCGGGAGGTGATACGATAATGAGGGATCAGTAATAAATAGGCAAGCTCAGGGGTAAAATGGACAAATAGGGGTAGTTCAGCCCTAGCCTAAACTAGACCTGAATGCTGATGGACATCTTGACATGACAGAAGACATTTACAAAAAGATCTTGCAGAGATATCTAATGATGAAACTGATAAGTCACCATCAAACTATTAATAGCTTTGCATTGATCAGAGAGAGAAAGTACAACATGACCTGCTCGGGTCGGGTCAGACTCCACAAATGGGTTAAGTATATTTTTCCCTATAAATAGCCACCAAATTGGAAGACAAAGGTATGCTCTCTTCTACTAAGCCAAAACTCTGTCAAAATTTACTCTCAAGCTCTTCCTTCTCTTTAAACTCCCTTGCCTGACTTGATTGTCGGAGGGTCCACCGGTATAAAGCCACCGGTGGGCATCTCACCCCTTTCATGTGCAGGCGCATACGTGACATTCTTCCCTGACGTCACTGCCAGCTTGGACGGGACAAGTAGATCCCTATCCTGATCCTCTACAATTTGGCACCGTCTGTGGGAAACTCCTAGAACACCTCTATGGCTAGTCGGGGGAACCACGATCTTGAAGAGCAGAGAGAACCACGCACACCACGCGCAGAAGAGTCGCATGCAACTCACCGTGAAAGAGGATGCCCTGTTCACTCTGAAGTTCACGTTGGTGGAGCTAAGCTCAACCGAAGGACAGAACAGACTCAGGTTGGGGGCTCTAATAACACAACACCTTCCGCTAGGATCCACCCCCCACGTTTCACGATGCAACAAGTCCTTGAAGGGTATCAGGATGAGCTAAACAAAAGGGAAGAACAGCTGGACAGACTCCAATGAGAGCTCTAGGAGATGAGGGCTCAAATTAATCGATGCTCGCCAGGAGCTCGATCTAAATGAGAGGAGGCCAACCGCGAGAGGTCCAATCGTGACCGGAGGAAAGGCGTTGCTCGGCCTCAAGCAAGCCATGGCTCGAGGAGAGAGCCTCGGCCCGACCGACGTGTGGAGGACCCTGAGAATAGCCGCATTTTAGGCTCCAAAAGGAATAGACAGGGGCAAACACAGACCTCCAGTAACACCAATGAACCAATTGAGCGCCATAGTGAGCAGAAACGGCAGGTTGGCCAAGACCTCGGGTGTGCAGAGGAGAAAGAAGAGCTAGAGCAATGGTTGAATCTCCATCTCGAGGGGAGATTACAGCCAGCCACGGGGAGGTCGGCTCAAGACGTAGCTCAGAGGGCCCTATAGTAGATTTTTGCATCCCCTTTTACAAGGGAGGTGGACGGGACGGATCCCCCTAGGAAGTTCCAAACCCCAAAATTCAATCTCTACGATGGGAAGACTGACCCTATGGGTCATATTTGACATGACAGACAAATGATGGCTCTTTGGAGCGGGAATGATGCTCTGATGTGCCTGATGTTTTCGTTCAGCTTGGGCGAGGTGGCCTTACGTTGATTTAACAAGCTTCCAGCAGGGTCGGTGGGAAGCTGGAGACAACCGCCGAGCTATTCGCAGCAAGGTTCATTACAAACAGCCGTCAACCCAAGGAAATTGATTCTCTGCTCGGCTTAAGGAAGGCCGAGAATGAAAGCTTGAGGTCATATACTTGGCGATACTAGGAGACCTTCAATGATATAGATGACTGCAACGAGCAGCTCGTCGTGGCCTCCTTCAAGCTCAGGTTGGAGAAAACCCACAAGTTGAGGCATTCGCTGACCAAGAGGCCTGCCCAGAGCATGGCCGAACTTATGTTGAGGATGGAGCAACACTCCAAGGTGGAGGAAGTTATTGGAGGTGTGAGCAGTGAAGCCCCTGCCCGGGAAGTGCCGAAGGGTGACCGAGCAGAGAAAAAGGAGAATAAGAAGGCTAGGAAGAGGCCTGATTGAGAAAAAGAATGCCAGAGGACGAACGAGGTGTACGAGGTGGCGAACACAGTGTTCAAAGAGCCTATCCACAAGCTCTTCAACCAAATCAAAGATAATCCATGGTTAGTATGGTCGCCCAAGATGTTTACCGACCCGAGAAAACGGGATGATAAGAAGCACTGCGCCTACCATAGAGAGCACGGGCACTACACAGACCGTTGTCGGACCTTTAAGAGGTTCTTAAAAGAACAGGTGAAGGCAAGCAACCTCGGGCAATATATCGATAAGGAGAAGACCTGGGCTGAACAACATGCTAAGGCCGAACAAGATAGAGGAACGGACGAGCCCGTGGGAGTAATCAATGTCATACACGCAGCCCCGAGGCCAGAGACATCGAATGAAGCAAGGGGTCAAGGTTAGAAAAGGGCACATCATGAGATTATGTAGACCCAACTCGAGCAGGGTAGCCCGGGTAAAAAGAAGTATTCGAGCAGTGAGTTCTTTGCGGGCGATTTGACTTTCGCCGATGCCGACCTAGAGGGGGTTGAGCACCCTCACAACGACACTCTGGTTATAACCCTCCGAATTTGGAGGTATGACGTAAAGCGTGTCCTGGTCGATCAAGGGAGCTCGGCAGAGGTGATGTACACCGACCTCTTCTACAAATTAGGGCTCACGAAAGCGGACTTGCATAAATGCCATACCTCATTGGTCAGGTTCAACGGTCAACCCACCTTACCAATGGGAAGGATCACACTGTCGGTCAGGGCAGGCTCCGAGCTCAAGAATATTGAATTTTTGGTGGTAGACGTACCGTCGCCGTATAATGCTATAATGGAGAGGACTTGGATTCACCAGCTCAAAGCCATTCCTTCGTCCTATCATCAAGTTATGAAGTTTCCCACTGGCCAGGGCGTGGAGTCCATCAGGAGGGATCAGGCAGCAACCAGGCAATGTTTTATGGCTGCCATCCGAGGTAAGGAAGGCTCTCCCATCAACGAACAGATGTGTATGGTGGAGGTCCAAGACATGCCACTCCTTGATGATGTTGGGAAAGCACCAACGGAAAAGGTTGTGGAGCAGCTGAAGAAAGTCATGTTGAACGAGGATGAGCCTGGTCATTTCTTCCTGCTCGGCACCCACATGGACGAGCAAGATGAGTCTGATCTGGTGAGCTTCCTTAGATCAAACGTTGAGGTCTTCGCTTGGACTCCCTACGAGATGTCGGGCATCGATCCTGAGGTGATGGAGCATAAGCTGAATGTCAATCCTACACACAAGCCTGTTATCCAGCGCAGGAGGAGGTTTTCCGCTCAACACACAGAGCCTATTGCCAAGAAAGTTGAAAAGTTGCTCGAGGCAGGAGCGATAAGGGAGGTGCAGTACCCGTAGTAGCTGTCCAAAATAGTTGTTGTAAAGAAGAAAATTGGGAAGTGGAGGGTCTGTGTTGACTTCATTGACCTGAATAAGGCCTGCCCCAAAGATTCCTTCCCACTTCCCAAAATTGATCAGCTGGTGGACTCAGCATCCGAGCACGGAACCATGAGTTTCTTAGATGCATACAGGGGCTATCACCAGATTGCTCTGAACGTGGCTGATCAAGAGAAGACCAGCTTCATCACCCCCAGAGGACTTTATTGCTACAAGGTTATGCCATTCGGCTTGAAGAATGCTGGGGAAACCTATCAAAGGCTAGTGACCAAGATATTCCAACCAATGTTTGGTTCGAGTATTGAGGTTTACATCGATGATATGGTGGTGAAGACTGAGCAAGAACGAGATCAATTGGTCGACCTGAGCAGAGTGTTCGAGGTGTTGAAGGCCAACAAACTCAAGCTTAATGCGACGAAGTGTGCGTTCGGTGTGCAGTCGGGTAAATTCTTAGGACATCTGATCAGCAGAAGGGGAATTGAAGCTGATCCTGACCAGATAACAGCAATTCAAAACATACAGCCACCAAGAACTGTTCGGGAGATACAACGATTGACAGGAATGACAGCGGCACTGAACCGATTCATCTGCCGATCGTCAGATAAGTGCCATAATTTCTTTCAGTTGTTAAAAAAGGGCAAGAATTTTGTCTGGGGGGAGGAGTGTGATCAGGAGCTCCAAAATTTGAAGGAGTACCTGACCTCGGCTCCTCTTCTCTCCAAACCCTTGTTTGGGGAAGAACTGTACGTGTACCTTGCAGTGTCCGAACATACGGCTAGCGCCGTCCTGCTCAAGGTGACCACTGCTGAACAACTTCCCATCTACAATGTCAACCACACCTTCCTAGATGCCGAAAGTAGATACTTGCCTTTGGAGAAGCTAGCACTAGCCCTAGTCATGGCATCTCGAAAGCTGGCACAGTACTTTCACGCCCACAAGATCATTGTTCTAACTGCACACCCTTTCAAAGCCTTGCTACGCTGAGCTGATCTATCTGGAAGGATTGCAAAGTTGGGAGTGGAGCTCGGAGAGTACGATATCGAGTTTCGTCAAAGATCAGCGGTCAAAGGTCAGGTCCTCGCAGATTTTATTTCTAAATTCTCCAAGCCGGGCACACCACATAGCTCAGACTCAACCCTACTCGAGCCCGAGCTAGGGGGAGGATGATCAGACAGAGAAAAGGGATGGAGCAGAAAATGAGGCATCCAATGCCAACGCCAAGTCCCAATCAACAACACTGCAAGGGTGAAGGCTATTTACCGATGGTGCTTCAAATCAAAAGGGCTCTGGAGCAGGAGTGGTCCTCATCTCCCCCGATGGATCAGTGATAGAACACTCAATAAGGTTGGGGTTCCTAGCCTCCAATAATGAAGCCGAGTATGAAGCACTACTCGCAGGGCTTAGGAGTGCCGAGCTCCTAGGCATTAGAAACTTGAAAGTTTTTTGTGATTCACAGCTAGTGGTCAATCAAATGATCGCGCAATACAACGCTAGGGACGACAGGATGGCTGCTTATCTCTCTATTGCTCTCAAGCTGGTCAAAGGTTTTGAAGAAGTACAAATTGAGTAAGTCAGCCGAGAAGGGAATTCCCACGCTGATGCCTTAGCTTCCCTGGCCTCAACTACCGAGCTCGGACTGAAGAGAACGGTGGAAGTACAGAAGCAGGAGAGTTCGAGTATTGACGCCACTGCTCGGCAGATGTGTTCTATTGAAGAAGACCAGGAGCCGAGCTGGATAGACCCCATTGTCAGCTTCCTCAGCAATGGCCAACTCCCAGAGAACAAGAAGGAAGCGCACAAGATTAGACATAAATCTGCGCATTTTTGGCTATCCCTCAAGGGTTAGCTATACAGGAGATCTTTCGCATGGCCCTATCTATTATGTGTTCATCCAAACAGAGTCCAATACTTTCTATTTGAGCTTCATGAAGGGATATGCGGGGGCCACACTAGAGGAAGATTTATGGCGCACCGAGCAATGAGCCAGGGCTACTGGTGGCCCTACATGCAAAAAGATGCCCAATAATATTTGCAAAAGTGTGAGAAGTGCCAAAAATTTTCTCCCTTGCATAGGCAACCAGCCGAGGAACTCAGTCTGGTCACCAATCCATGGCCTTTTGCTCAATGGGGACTGGATATTGTTGGGTCGTTGCCTAAAGCGCCTGGCAATAGAAAATTCCTAATTGTAGCCACAAATTACTTCTCCAAGTGGGTGGAGACTGAGCCCTTGGCCAATATCAGAGATGTGGACGCAAAAATTTTTTTATGGAAGAACATCATCACCAGATTTGGTATCTCGCGCGCCATAATTGTAGACAACGGGAAGCAATTCGACAGTAACTTGTTCAAGGCATTCTACTCGGGCCTGGGCATAAAGATTTATTTCTCAACACCTTCCTTTCCCCAAAGCAATGGCCAAGCAAAAATCTCGAACAAGACACTCCTCACAAGGCTTAAGAAAAGATTAGAGAAGTCCAATGGAAAGTGGGCAGAAGAACTCCTCTCCGTGCTATGGCCCTGCCGAACAACCCCTAGGAGCTCTACTGGGGAGACGCCATTTGCCATGGCCTGTGGCTTAGAAGCAATTATCACCTTGGAGGTTGGCGTGCCTATCGTCAGAACTGAAGCCTTCAAGTCCAGAAATAATGATCTCAGCATTGCTCGAGACTTAGACCTAGCCGAAGAAAGAAGAGAGTAGGCTCTGGTCAGACTGGCCTCCTATCACCAACAACTTGCAAAGTTCTACAACAGACGGGTGAATCAGAGGGGCTTCCAGGTCGGCGAGCTGGTCCTCTGGAAGGTCCTCCTTAATACAAAAGACCCCCTTGACGGCAAGCTAGGCCCGACCTAGGAGGGTCCATACAGAGTCACATCAATTGCTGGCATAGGAGCCTACAGACTTGAAGATATGGAAGGAGAGCAAATCCCAAGTCCGTGAAATGCACAGAATCTAAGAAAGTTTTATTAGTAAAGCATCAAATGTATTCTTGTTCGGGATAGTGAATAAAGTGAATTTTTTCAACACTTGTGCATAGTTAAAGACACCGCAAGAAAGCCCTAGCTCGGCTAGGCACTAAAGTCTCGGTGGCTTCAAGTCACGCCTGGGCAAGAAAGCCCTAGCTCGGCTAGGCACTACAGTTCCGGTGACTTCAAGTCACGCTTGGGCAAGAAAGTCCTAGCTCGGCTAGGCACTATAACTCCCGGTGACTTCAAGTCACGCTTAGGCAAGAAAGTTCGAGCTCGGCTAGGCACTAAAGCCCCCCGGTGACTTCAAGTCACGCATGGGCAAGAAAGCCCTAACTCGGCTAGGTACTAAAGCCCATGTGACTTTAAGTCATGTCTGGGCAAGAAAGCCCTAGCTCGGCTAGGCACTAAAGTCTCGGTGACTTCAAGTCACGCCTGGGTAATAAATCCCTAGCTCGGCTAGGCACTATAAGTCCCAGTGACTTCAAGTCACGCATGGGCAAGAAAGCCCTTGCTCGGCTAGGCACTATAAGTCCCGGTGACTTCAAGTCATGCCTGGGCAAGAAAGCCCTAGCTCGGCCAGGCACTAAAGTCCCGGTGATTTCAAGTCACGCCTGGGTAAGAAAGCCATAGCTCAGCTCGGCACTATAAGTCCCGGTGACTTCAAGTCATGCATGGGTAAGAAAGCCCTAGCTCGGCTAGGCATTATAAGTCTCGATGACTTCAAGTCATGCATGGGCAAGAAAGCTAGCTCGGCTAGGCACTATAATTCTCAGTTACTTCAAGTCATGCATGGGCAAGAAAGCCCTAGCTCGGCTAGGAACTATAAGTCCCGGTGACTTCAAGTCATGCATGGGCAAGAAAGCTCTAGCTTGGCGAGGCACTAAAGCCCCAATGACTTCAAGTCGCGCCTGGGCAAGAAAGTCCTAGCTCGGTTAGGTACTAAAGCCCCGATGACTTCAAATCACGCTTGGGTAAGAAAGCCCTAGCTCGGCTAGGCACTAAAGCCCCGGTGACTTCAAGTCACGCCTGGGTAAGAAAGCCCGAGCTCGGCCAGGCACTAAAGCCCCGGTGACTTTAAGTCACGCCTAGGCAAGAAAGCCCTAGCTCGGCTAGGTACTAAAGCTCTGGTGATTTCAAGTCACGCCTAGGTAAGAAAGCCCTAGCTCGGCTAGGCACTAAAGCCCTAGTGACTTCAAGTCACGCCTGAGCAAAAAAGCCCAAGCTCGGCTAGGTGCTAAAGTCCCGGTGACTTTAAGTCATGCTTGGGCAAGAAAGTCCAAGACTGATGACAGAACAAGTCTCTAACAACTTACAAACGTGACTAGGCTAAGAAGAGTCTAGCTCGGCTTAGCCGCATCAGTATGACCGAGTAGAAAAGATGCTAGCTGACCATGAAGGACTTGATAATTTTGAGATTTCTATCTCACTCCTTGGTCGCAACTGGACTTGCTCGGTAAATTGTAGGGTTTTTGCCCCGACCAAGAAGACTTGCTCACCTATTTTTTCTCAGTTCGGTATCATCCCAATGTAATTAGAATGCCCAACCTCACCCAGTTATGAGGGGCCGAGCTTCATATACTCGCGTAAAAATTGGAAGTAAATAGAAAGCAAGTGCAAAGACAATGCAAGTATAATGACAGTTATGAGCTACTGAACAAGACATTTCTGCTCGGAAAAGAAATTGTAATTTCATTCATATAAAGCTTGCAGTACAATTAACGCGAGCCTACCTCACAGAAGGAAACGAGGCCGTGCATCGTAAACTTAGAAAAATTTCAAGATAAGAAAGATGAAACAAGGAGAAGGCCCTACTCTACCGCCTAATCAAGTCCCCTCTACTCTTCCTCGGCTGCCCATCCCACCACCTCATGAGCGGGAGCCTCCTCGAGTATGGTATCCTCCTCCTCCAGAGTGAGGTTCACCGTAGCGTTGATAGCTGAGGTCCCGTGCGCCGGCCACAAGGGCTCCAGCTCTTCAAATTCAGCCTCTTGTCTGGTATGCTCAACTGGAGGGCGTGGAGGAATTTCAACGTCTTGAGCTGGAGGTGGTGGTGGTGGGTTCACCTGGGCGGTTGAAATGGGGAGTGCCACGACCACGGGGCCTAGAGGGATGGCAGTTCCCAGCAGATGAGCCAGCTGATTAGGGAAAGCGATGGTCGGCTGAATCTAGGGGATATTGCTACGAAGCTCAGATTCTGAGCTGATGAGCGTGGCATTGAGAGCAGAATCCCATCCCATCTTGAATAGGGGATTCTTCATGCTCATAACCTGAGCTTCGTAGATATCCCCTGCCTTGTTGAAGCCCTCATTGTATCTTTCCTTGTGTACTCGAGCGTTGGCAGCTCTCAGCTCAGTGTTCTCTTGCTCAAGCATGGCTTTGGCCTTCGATGCCGCGTCCAGCTCCCCGATCACGGAGGTAAGGTTTGATTCCTGCTCCTTGACCGAATCAAAGGCTTGAGTAGCCTGGATTGCGGTGACTTCTTTGGCCTTTGAGACCTCACCGACCTGAGCTTGAAGAACCCTAATATCCTCCTTGAGCTGTTCGACCTCGGCACCGAGCCTGTCATGCTTTTCTTGAAGTTGGCTGCACTGAGCTGCAGCTTCCATCCCCAGTTGGAGGCCCTGCTCAGTAGTAAGACAAGTTAGACAACAAAAAAGGAACATGATATAAAAATATGGTACAAGTAAATGAGCTCGGCCCTTACCGCGATTAGATGCTGCGCGGCCTGTTTGGTCAGAGAGAGGACGGGATGGCCGCGTATAACTCCTTGTCTTTTTGGAGACATATGCTCTGGGCCAGGGCCCATGCCACATGGAGGCTCTCCTGCACTGAGTCCTGGGTGGAGATGGCCTTCCCTCGGTAGGACAGCGAGAGAATTAAAGGCACCTCAACGTTTAAAGCCAGGTCCTCAGCTCGGCTCGGAGTAGGCTGGGCAGGAGGGGGTAGAGCGATGGCTAAAGGGAGGGCTGTCATGATGGGCACTGATGGTTACGCGGGAGAGCTTGAGATCGTTGGTCAGACGGAGGGAGTGAGATTGGGTATGTTCCCGAGCATATTGAAGAGATTTCTTTGTGACATCTCGATCGCCTCTAGAACCGTTCGGCTGGTGGAGCTGGAGGACGGTCTGCTGCTTATAGCTCGGGAGGTGGAGGCCTCTGTGCTCTGACCTGCCTCTGCTACACCTCCTTCAACAGGCTTTAGGTGGTGCCCGAGCTCCTCAGGTCAGATCGGAACCCCGTTGAACAGTCTTCTAAAGGAGCGAACCTCCTTATCCCAGTCCAATACGTGGCGCAAGTGATCAAGGTTTACCCGCCCATCTCTTCGGTCTTTCTTGTCCTTGATGGCGGTTGTATTGCAGTAAGCTCCTAAAAAAAGCCATGGCATTAGATCTCAGGATATACAGAACTGAAAAGTGAGACAGAATTCAGATTGCAGGGGAATTGAGCTTGGCTACCTAGAGTTCCAACTCTCGTAGGGTAGAGCCGAACACGCTAATCTTGGATGCCAGGGCCGAGCTTTCAGTTGCCCCCGACCATTACAAAATCTTCTAGATCACCCTTATGGGAGTTCTTTAGATCGAGCACTATCTGACGTCCTTCCTTGGCCTTGAGATAATACATGTTCTGGCCTTTGGACGTTCCAGAGATGGAATAGCAATATTGAATCTCCCAAATACCGAGATTGATGCCCATGTAGCGATTCAATAATGCTACCCCCATCAGGATGCTGAAGACATTGGGAGTGAGTTGTGCGGGGCACAACCGGTAGAAAGCTAAAGCCTCCCTTATAATGCTCAGGAGTGGGAGCTCTAGCCTAGACTCCAGAAGAGCCACTAAAGGGAGTACGGCTGCCTCAGGTTCTTCTGTGGCCCAGTTTTCCTTATCGGTCGCACGGCGTATACTAACATCATCCGGGATCAACCTAGATCGGTGAAGCTTGGCCAAAGCCTCAGGCGTGTCAGTATAACAAGCGAGACGTCCCATGTCCTAAAAAAAAGGAGAACATGTTTAGATACATACGTTTATCTACGGATACTTCCCTAGCGCCACCACCATCACTGGGGGTGGCAGCGGCGGCGCCAGGGCGCTTGGGGCGCAAACCAGTGAGCCTAGCCCCCACTATAGCGGCCTTAGCCACGATTTATCATAAAAAGGAGGCAGAAGTGGGAGAAAAGATACTAACCTGGTTGAAGGTGAGTCAGAACTTCCTCGAAGTTGAGGGAGTCGCAGTCGCCGGAGAACAACAAGAAATTAACTAAGTCAGGGGAGTAAGAACGGTTTTGTAAAAGAGGAGAGGGGGTATTCTCTCCCCCTTTTATAGCCTTCGTGTGCATTTCAAACGAAGCGCCAAAGGACAACAGTTATGGCGCGTGCCCTGACGCGCGCCGTGTACATTTAGTGTGCATTTAATGTAGACGGCACACACGGCTCAAGCATTTTAATTCGAATGGCTCACAATTGTCAGTATGGTAGCATTGATGCTCGGTTCATTGAGCTGAGCTCAAAGCCTCGTCAGATTGATGGTTCCTAACAAAGATTTCTTGATCGAGTTGGTTGGGCTGGCAAAGCCGAGCAGGTCACCGTAATTAGGCCTAATAATTAGCATTTATTGAAAACGAAGGCCGACATTCCTATGACGTTTCTGTACCCAATGTACAGCTAACGCTGAACGTATTCAATGCGCCGCATAACCAGTAGGGGCTTGACACATGGCAGAAAAGACAGCTAAGGGATAGTACATCAGCGAGGCTTGCTCCATAAGCCTCCCGATCAAAATGCAAAATGAAGAATCGGGCAAGAGCATCACATCATCTTCCAGCAACTCAAGTTCTCGAGCAATGACAAGGTGATGGGGGCAATTGAGGGGGATCAAGTTCCGACCAGAGCCACATGGAGGCCGTACAGTGCAGCATTCCACGTCAGCGCGACACATTCCTCGGCATATCCATATCAGCTCGGGCAATAGGCCGAGCTGTGTGGTGGTGTATCCGAGCTCCGGAGACTTAAGGCACAAGGCCCGAGCCCAGCGAGAGCTCGGCCCCCAAATCCCGAAGAAATGGTGCTCGGCACCATTATGAGGAATGCTCGGCACTGATAACCGAGCGAGATAAACTGCCTAAACGCTGGTCCGAGCTAGATGATCAATATTGAAGATCGTGTCCCGCGATACACATATTCGGGAGGTGATACGATAATGAGGGATCAGTAATAAATAAGTCAGCTCATGGGTAAAATGGACAAATAGGGGTAGTTCAGCCCTAACGTAAACTAAACCTGAATATTGGTGGACATCTTGACATGACATAAGGCATTTGCTGAAAGATCTTGCAGAGATATCCAATGATGACACTGATAAGTACCATCAAACCATTAATAGCTATACATTAATCAAAGAGAGAAAGTACAACCAGACCTGCTCAAGTCGGATCGGACTCCATAGACGGGTCAAGTATATTTTTTCCTATAAATAGCCACTAAATTAGAAGACAAATGTATGCTCTCTTCTACTAAGCCAAAACTCTATCAAAATTCATTCTCAAGCTCTTCTTTCTCTTTAAACTCCCTTGCCTGACTTGGTCGTCAGAGAGTCCATCGTTATAAAGCCACCGGCGGGCATCTCACCCATTTTTTATGCAGGCGCATACGTGGCATTCTTCCCTAACGTCACTGTTAGCTTGGATGAGACCAGTAAATCCCTATCCTAATCCTCTAT
>JAOTRH010173396.1:0-12310 GCA_034768845.1 Heliamphora exappendiculata | reverse complement strand
AAATAATAAAATGCGATATAAATTTTATTAATCAAAAATCAAATGTGAACAATTTTACACATTATAAGTGTATTGTATATTTTAAAAAAATAGAGAAATTGCATCACTATTTTATGGAAGTTGGCACATACAAGCCTAACAATGTGTAAAATGGAAGCCTAACACTATTTTATAAGCCTAACACTGTTTTATAAAATAGTGTTAGGCTTGTACTATTTTATTCTCTATATTTTATGGAAGTTGGCACATACAAGCCTAACAATGTGCCAACCTAGTTGAAATATACATTATAAGTGTATTGTCCATTTTTACACCCCTACTCGTTACCTGATGAGCAACTTTTTGAACTATCGCAAGTTAATCCTACATGGGTCACACACATTGTGAACTATCTTGTCGTGGGAGAAGTCCCGACACACTAGTTCAAGCAAGATAGAAACCGGTTCTTTTGGAAAATAAAGTTCTATTTCTGGGATGATCTAGAAGTGTTCAGGCATTGTTGTGACCAAATCATCCATAGGTGTGTACCCGAGAGTGTGTTTTATGGCATTCTTACTTTTTGTCATTCTCTCGAATGTGGTGGTCATTTTGGTAGCAAGAAAATTGGTGCCAAAGTTTTGCAAAGTTGGATGAAATTTGTAATGATGTGTATGAGTTCCAAAATTTATAAAGCTCGGACTAAGGCATTTCATGATAAAACCATTCGTCGCATGTCTTTTGAGTCTAATAAAAAAGTGTGGTCCTTTTAATTTGAAATTACGTCTTTTTTTTAGTAGACTTCACTCATAGTGGAACGGCCCATTTGTCATCATTCACGTATTTTCCATCGTTATGTTAAAATTCAAAATCCATGTAGCAGTTAAAGTTTTCAAGGCAATCGGTTAGCATTTAAAATCTTTCGTGGAAGGAATCTTGAATAGTGAGGTCATTGAGTGAGTCTATCGATTTGACGACCCGAGTTATTCTCAATAGCAACCACTACCCACCACCACCAATTTTCTCCTCTCACTGTTCGAACACAATTTCTAGTCACCTCCTTTTTCCCTTCGAGTACATATCTACCATCTTCTATATCTTCCTCTTCCACATTCATTCTTAGATTTACACTTAGGTCATTTTTACACAAAACTGCCTTCGTAGGTGCATTACTCCTTTCGTGGGTTTTCCTTTGATGGTCATTGTTCCACTCCGGCGAACTTTCTGACGACTTCCATTTTTTTCAACATCTTCCTGATTTCTTGGTAACTTTCTCATGTTATTCCTTTCCTGTTTCTTCCATTATGTTGGGTTACTGCCGATCTGCTGCTCAGGCCCCTAAACGTAGCCGGTCATTCTTGACCCAACCATCCCCAACATGGGCTTCTTGTCCTCTCGATTTGATGACTCATTTTTTGGTTGATGGATATCTCCAAGACGAAGGACCTTGCCTAAAGTGGAATTGTCCAATTCCAAAGTTGGATTCTAACCGATCTCTTCACGCCATTCCCACCACCTTTTCCTCGTATCATATGGGTCTTCTATCAAAATCTCCATACTAAACCAATGGAAGAGGGAGCCCTTTGGTAATCTATCAATGGCGCGAATGTTCGCGTTACCCCGGAGGCCATTGCGCCCGTTCTTCCAATTGAGGACATGACCCTCCCTTGCCCAACAGATATCACCCCTATGCTTATTATTTCCCTCCTATGTGTTACACGAAGGGATGCCAAACACCTTTTTATCCGTCGAGGGGATCTTCTCACCTCTTTGTGGTTTATTGATTCGTTCCTTCGAGCTAATGTTTTTCCTTCTAGCCACAAGGACGAGCACCGAGGCGCTTTCGTACACACTTAATATGCCTTCTTCACGTCGATATTTCGACCCTTATGCATGATGAAATCAAAAAAATCATGCAAAGTTCGTAGAACCGGCCATTCCCTTTTGCCAACCTGATTGCTTCTTTTCTTACGGTGCCTACTAATTATGTCACTACTCATGCAATCCCGAGGCCGAGGTGATGGGTGACAGAGTCCTCACCTTCACTCGGGCTCAATGGTATAAGAGCATTCGTAGCCTATTGAGAAATCAGCCCACAGCTATACCACCATCTCCCCATGAGCAGCAGGCCCCTTTTCTTACAGATGTCTATTCGGGGCGAGTCTGTCTTTGGTAGACCTCAGCTCTTGAATGTTCTCCTATGCCAACTATCAGCACCTCTTATCTACTTAAGTTACGTTGGGCATGGGATTTTGCAGACTATCGCTAGGACTTCACCACATTCTGAGAGCAATCCTAGTGCAACTCTTTCAAATCAACATGATGCTACGGGTGCTTATAGAGGCTCAGGGCATTCCATTTTCTCCACCCGACCCCGATGGCGCTGATGATGGCGTTTGTTCCTTGAGGCTAACATTTCATTGGCCCATTTTTGTTTATTTTACTTTTATTGTTCCCTTTTCTTTTAATCCAATGTTGTTGTATATTGCACTTTTTAATACTAATACTTTACGTATCTATTGACTTTCTTTTCACTCTTTGTTCTACTTATATAGTGTTTGATTTACGTATCTCTCCTGTTTGTTTCTCTATTCACTAATCTCCTGTAAGATGTCCCTTTCCTATCTCGTTTTCAGCACTTTTTTAGTTTTGTTTTTCTGAGGTGGTATCTCTCTTCTCCTCTTGATTTGTTGCTTTTCTTGCATTCTCGTATTGACAATGTGGACGTTTTCTCCTTTAAGTTGGGGGTGGCCGGCATATGCATAATAAAACAACACACATCACACTCAAAGATATTTCATATAGTTTGTTAATACAAATACTAGTCGTGAAAGATACCGTTTCGATAGTCCGATAGCAATTCTAGTTCTTATGCTAGTTTCTTGTTAATAGATATTTGTACAATATTCGATATTCTCTTGTACTTTCCACATTGGCCATATGTATATGTTCTTGGTTTAGAAATGACAACAACTTGAAAATTATGAAAAACATTTGTGGAGACTTGTATCATTTGTCATATTCGAGCCATTCTTTCTTAGAGTTTTGTTTTTAGTATATCTATTCTTATATGTTTTGAAGAATCATATCTAATTCTTGAATAGTCTCATTATTATTTCATTTTTGTTAAATATTTGGGAATACATTCTTTTATGCTCACACTATGATCATGTTGAGACTGATGCTTAGGGAATCATGTTATGCTAGGGAAAGGATTTTAGGTCATCTTTGCCATTTGAGCTTATTCGTCTTGTTTCCTAGATGCACGTTTCCTTACATCACCAGTTTAAGCTTTTTACACAGTAAGTTATTCTTTGTTAAATCTCATTCGCCATATGTATTGAGATAGAGGTGTGGCTTAGCTCTTTATTGAGAAGGGATATATGTAATTAAAAAAAATAAAAAGAGAGAAACAAGGTTGCATTGATAAATCAAAGACGAAGAGATAAATAAAAATAATCGTGAAAGTGTATGTGAAGGAAGGATACAAAAAAGAAATATATGCAAGTGAAGATGAGTGTAATTAAATGAAAATCAAGTCCTACGAATTTTGTTTGAATATCGTGTTCTCATGACACCTTTACTTGACCTTAACCACTATACACGTCCTTATCCAACGTTAAAACCAAAATTTGAATTACTAATTAGTTATAGTAATAGCATGGTTTGACGTGAGCACGCAGCAAACTAATGATCGCAGAGTGGTTATTATTGAAATTCTTAGTGTTTGGTATTCTCTTCATGAGACTACGATTCGTTCCTGTTATATTGTTTTTTATAATATTGGTATGCGATCACTTTGATTCTGATTATATTAATCTAGCAACACATATTGGAGAGTAAACTAAATGAATATATTTTTGACTGATCATTTTCGGAGATCATATCCTGTATTTTTATGTTAAAGCTAAAAGATTTGAGTTCTTCACTTTGAAGATGGGATCAATTGCATATTGGCTAAATAATCCACACATTGAATAAGAGATCCTGCACAATTTCATTAGGATTTGATAGCGTTTGAAATAGACATACCTTTCTATATTAGCATGGTGAATTTTACAGATTTTGTTTAATGTTTAGTATATAAATTCTCAGTTAGTGTAGTTTTTGTTCTTCTTTCTTTGCTCAAGGACTAGCAAAGTGCAAGTTAGGGGATGTGAAAAGTGCCTAAACGACATCTTTAAGATCCTTAAACATACGTTTGTTAGCTTCATTACTTATGTTAGTTAAACCTTTGGTAGTCCTATTAGTGATTTTAGGACCTTGGGACATTTTAAAGATGAAAACAAAGAAAAAATTGAACTTTTTGCCGTCCACTGTCTGGGCGCTACCCATTTTTGTCAAGGACAGAAATGCTTAACAGAACAAACAATCTCACTGCCTTGAACCGCTCGAACGGCCAGAGCCTTATCTCGTCTCCTGAGGCCTAGGCAACCATTCCAATAGAAGAGATGAACCAACCAGATCAACACCTCCAAAGAGAGCAAAAGACCCACATACCCGACCTTTGTGGGAGTATTTTACTCTCTCCACATACACCTCACCAACTTGTATTTGATTGTCTGATGTCACGGCGACCCATTACGAACTTAAGTCCAACACTATTCAAATGCTTCCACCATTCTATGAGGCTTAATAACGAGGACCCCTACAAGTATCTTGATGAATTGAAGTATGTTCGACCGTTTGAATTTTGAACTTTTAAGACGACGAGGCCCTTAGATTATGCTTTTTTTACTAATTCTCTCAAGGATAAAGCCTAATATTGGCTCAACTCCTTGGAGGGAGTTGTAATCACAATGTGGGCACAACTTCAACACAAATTCCTCAAAAAGTACTTTCCATAGGAAAATGACCAATCAAATTCAGCGAACCATCACCAGTTTTTCACAAGTTGGCGAGCAATTTCACAGAACATGGGAGAGACTCAAGGACCTCATTAGGAAATGTCCAGACCATGTGATACCCAAGTCGTAGCTAGTGCAATGCTTCTATGACGGGTTGTCTTCACAAAACCATCCAATGATAGATGCTTTGTGTGGAGGAAAATTTATGTGTGAACATGAGGCTTGGGATTTTTTTTGAAAATCTGAGTGAGAATTCTCAGCACCATGCCTCCTCCGCTTCTAGTGTAGAGAAGGGAATATAAATTAGTACGCTTAAACAAGGAAAAATTGTACGAGATTGATCAATCCATTGATCTTGCTCTCAACGTACCCGATAGACAGTCTATTGTCTACAAGATAAATTTCTTTGTCACAATCGTCTCAACTTCCCGTGTTCCAAGAATCGTGTGCTTTGTGTTCCAGCTCAACCCATGTTGTTGTTAGTGGGTGTCATTTAGCTCCCCAGTTTCTTGAATTTGTTCAGGAACAAGTTAATGAGACTCAAGGTTTCTCTAGCGACCATGAAATGATCTATTTTCCAACACTTACAATCCGGGTTGGAGAAACCACCCAAATTTCTCCATAAAACTCCGAGTACCAGTTAATTCTTTTGCTTCAGCCCAACATCCATCTTTCCCCTCTAATCCTTCTCCTTTTCGATCCATGCCATAGAGCAGTCCTACCAGCAACAACCTCCACCTCAAAGGAATTCTGCCTTTGAGGACAAGGTATTTCAAGCTCTCCAAGGTTTGGAGGCCAATACTCAATTGCTACAATCCCATTCTCAGTGCATCTCAAAGCTAGAATCCCAAGTGGGGCAACTGGCTAATGCGTTGTGTCGAAGGGACGAGGGACAATTGCCTAGTCAACCTGTAAGTTATCCAAAGGGTCTATTCAAAGGAGAAAGTTTGCAAGCCAATGATCCCTTTCACAAGCAAGCAAAAGCAATAGTCACCCTTAGAAGCAGGGCGACAAGTTGATACCAAGTCCGAAGAAGAAAGCAAAAATGGTTAGTCCGGCATCATCCACAATGGTGTTGGGGTTAGAAAATAGTCTTGAGTCCAAAGAAGGGAACTCTCCTCTTTCTTATCCACCATGGCAACACCATATGTGTTGAAGGCACCATTTCTAACTTGTCTCCAATCGCCATCACCCTTTTCTAAGAAAGGAAAATCCATGGAAGTAATGCCCATCACCCTTTTCTAAGAAAGGAAAATCCATGGAAGTAATGCTTGATGTTTTTAAACAGGTTGAGATAAATCCTCCTCTTCTAGATGCCAACAAACAAGTCCCCTCGCATGCCAAGTTCTTGAAGGATCTTTGCAACCCACAAGTGCAAATTTCGGATCCACGTGTCTAAGAAGGTCCTTCTTTCCTAGCAAGTAAGTTTGATTCTCCAATGTCCGGCTCTTCCTAAGATGAAAGACTTGGGAAGTGGGCATTCTTTCCACCTCGTCTTGAATCACCGTCTCCCTTTTCTAATAAAGGAAAATCTATCTAAAAAATTCTTTAAGTTTTTAAACATATTAAGATAAATCCTCCTCTTCTAGACGCCAACAAACAAGTCCCCTCGTATGCCAAGTTCTTGAAGGATCTTTGCAATCCAAAAGTGCAAATCTTGGACTGATTTGTCTAAGAAGGCTTTTCTTCCGAGCAAGTAAGTTCAATTCTCCAACGTCCGGCTCTTCCTGAGATGGAAGACCCGGGAACACCTACCATCCCATGTATCATAGGAAATCATTCCAGAGATGATACACTATTAGATCTTGGGGCGAGTCTAGACCTTTTGCCATACCCAGTGTATGAACAGTTTGGGTTTGGTGAGTTAAAGATCACCACGGTAAACTTACAGATAGCTAGCAGATTGGCCAAAGTGCCCAGTGGGATCACATAGGATGCCCTTATCCAGGTCAGTAAGTTCTTCGTTCCTGTCGATTTTATCATCTTTGACATGGAACCGGTGCAAACCTCCAAGAGACATACACCCTTCATTCTTGGCCGACCTTTCCTGACCACAAGTAATGTATGCATCAACTGCAGAACATGGGTGATGGATATATACTTCGATAATATGAAGGTTAGGCTTAATGTTTTCATTTCTTCTCGACGACTTCCTCAGGGAAAAGATAGCTTTGCAGTCAATGCTGTCGATGAGCTGATAAAAGAGGCTTTCCCTTGCATTCTAGCCTATGATCCTCTAGATGCATGTTTAACTCGCTTCAGCTATTATGATGAATTTGACATAAAACAATCCATAGTGAAAGTAAATTCTTTACTATATTATAAGCCTCTCTTAATTCATTCTCCTAGAAACCTAGGGTTGAATCATTGCCTCCTATTTCGAGTGTACAGTCCCCTCCCTCCATCGAGGCCCCACCAAAGCTTGAGCTGAAGCTTTCACCAGTATCACTCAAGTATGTGTTTCTCGAACCCGATGACACCTTACCCGTGATAATTGCATCTGACTTGTCTACAAACCAAGAAAGTTTGTTGGTGCATACGCTTAAAGAACACAAGGGTGCCATTGGATGGTCCGCCACTAACTTGAAAGGCATCAACCCCTCCAGTTGTATTCATCGTATTCATTGCGAAGATAATGCAAAGCTTTCCCGTAAAATGCAAAGAAGGCTTAATCTGAACATGAAAGTAGTGGTCAAGAAATTGAAGCTACTTGACTAGGGTTTCATCTTCACCCTAAGGAAAAATAGCTTAGCTACTCATTGAAGAAAGAATATGCTAAGAGTTGAAAAGAGAAACACCTTAGAAGAACTTGAGCTCCCACTCTCTTAGGTAGGACCAATTCTTCATTCCCCTATTCTTACTTTAAAAACCTGGATTTTCTATAGAGAAATAACCCAAGACTCCCTAAATCTCCCCAAATTTTGGCCGCCTTCTTTGCTTTAATAATTGCCTTCCTTCCCAAAAAGGACAAATCATCTTTAATGCCTTGGGATTTTCAAGCTTGAAATTTTAGATTTGCCAGTTGGATTTAGTCCTCTTCATGCAGCTAAATCAGCCCCCTTTTTTGGACTTTTTTGCTCCTTCATTCAATGCCTTGTCAAAAATGGATTTTACTCCTGTTAGGCTCATTAGCTGAAGGTAATTAAGATCTTTTGAAGTAAGAAAGGCTTCGCATTGTCTGAGGTCAAAACAGAAATTCAAACCAAAGGAAAGGGGTTTCTGTCCTTGGGCATTCGGACAAAATTGGTGGCCGCCCTGACGGTTGAAGGCAGTGAGATTGTTTGTGCTTGCTGAGCATTGCTGTCTGGACGAAAATGGGGCGCGTCTGGACGGTGGAGGGCAGAAGTTTCAATTTTTGCTTTGTTTTCATCTTCAAATGTCCCAAGGTTATGAAGTCACTACAAAATTACAAAACGTGTAAGTAACATAGGTAACAGGGCTAACAAATGCATTTTTAAGGGTCTTAAGGATGCCTCCCCAACTTACATTTTGCTAGTTAACGAGCAAAGAAAGAAGAACAGGAACTATACTAACAGAGAATTTGTATACTAAACATTAAACAAAAGCTGTAAAATTCACCATGCTGATATAGAAAGGTATGTCTTTCAAACACTATCAAATCCTAATTATATTGTATAGGATCTCTTACTCAATGTGTGTGGGTTATTTAGCCAATATGCAACCGGTCCCATCTTCAAAGTGAAGAACTCAAATCTTTTAGCTTTAACTCAAAGATACATGATATGGTCTCAGAAAATGATCAGTGAAAGATAGATGCATTTAATTAACTCTCCTATGTATGTTACTGGAGTAATATAATCAGAATCAAAGTGATCGCATACCAATATTATAAAAAACAATATAACAAGAATGAATTATAGTCCCATGAAGAGATTACCAAACACTAAGAATTTCGATAATAACCACTCCATGATCATTAGTTTGTTGCGTGCTCACGTTAAACCATGCTATTACTAGAACTAATTAGGACTTCAAATTTTGGTTGTATTGTTGGATAAGGACAATGTGTATACTGGTTAGGGTCAAGTAAAAGTGTCATGAGAACAAGATATTCAAACAAAATTCGTAGGACTTGATTTTCGTTTAATTACTGTCATCTTCACTTGCATATATTTCTTTCTTGTATCCTTCCTTCACATACCCTTTTACGATTATTTTTACTCACCTCTTCACCGATGATATATCAATGCAACCTTCTTTCTCTCTTTTTATTTATTTTTAATTATAATTATCTCTTCTCAGTAAAGAGCTAAGCCACGCCTCTATCTCAATACATATGGCGAATGAGATTTAACAAAGAATGACTTACTGTGTAGAAAGCTCAAACTGATGATGTAAGGATATGTGTATCTAGGAAACAAGACGAATAAGCTCAAATGACAAAGATGACCTAAAATCCTTTCCTCAGCATAACATGATTCCCTAAGTGTCAATCTCAACATGATCATAGTGTGGGCACAAAAGAATGTATTCCCAACTATTTAACAAAAATGAAATAATAATGAGACTATTCAACGAATTAGATATGATTTTCAAAACATACAAGAGTATATATACTAAAAACAAAACTCCAAGAAAGACTAGCTCGAATATGACAAATGATATAAGTCTCCACAAGTGTTTATCATGATCTTCAAGTTCTCATTTGTAAACCAAAAACATATACACATGGCTAATGTGGAAAGTACAAGAGGAATTCGAATATTGTACAAATATCTATTAAGAAGAAACTAACATAAAAACTAGAATTGCTATCAGAATATCGAAATAGTGACTTTCACGACTAGTATTTGTATTGACAAACTGTATGAGATATCTTTAAGTGTGATGTGTGTTGTTTTATTATGCATATGTTGGTCACCCCTAACTTAAAGGAGATAGTGGCCGAATTGTCAGTGCGAGAATGCAAGGAAAGCAACAAATCAAGAGGAGAAGAGAGATACCACCTCAGGGAAACAAAACTAAAAAAGTGCTGAAGACGAGATAGGAAATGATCTTACAGGAGATTAGTGAATAGAGAAACAAACAAGAGAGATACGTAAATCAAGCACTATATAAGTATAACAAACAAAGAGTGAAAGAAAGTCAATAGATACGTAAACTATTAGTATTAAAAAGTGCAATACAACAACATTGGATTAAAGAAAAGGAACAATAAAAGTAAAATAAATAAAAATGCGCCAATGAGATCCTATCATCAAGGCACATCGCCGTCATCAGCACCATCGGGGTAGGGCGGAGCAAATGGAATGCTCTGAACCTGCATACGCACCTGTAGCATCATGTTGATTTTGAAAGAGTTGCACTAGGATTGCTGTCGAAATGTGGTAAAGTCCTAGTGATAGTTTGCAAAATCCCATGCCAACGTAACTTAGGTAGACAAGAGGTGCTAATAGTTGGCATAGGAGAACATCCAAGGCTGAGGTCTACCAAAGACAGACCCGCCTCGAATAAACCCATAGCATAGCTATGGGTTGATTTCTTAGTAGGCTACGAATGCTCTTATGCCATTGAGCCTGAGTGAGGACACTGTCGTCCTCGGGATGGTATGAGTAGTGACGTAATCAATAGGCACTGTGAGAATATGGGTAATAAGCTTGGTAAAAGGGAATGACCGGTTCTGCGGACTTTGCATGAAATTTTTTGATTTCATCATACTTAAGGGTCAAAATATTGATATGAAAAAGGTGTATAAAGTGTGCAGGAAAGCGCCTCGGTGCTCGTTCTTGTGCCTAGAAGGAAAAGCATTGGCTCGAAGGAACGAATCAATAAACCACAAAGAGGTGAGAAGATCCCCTCGACGGATAAAAAGGTGTTTGGCATCCCTTCGTGTAACACATAGGAGGGAAATAATAAGCATAGGGGTGATATCTGTTGGGCAAGGGAGGGTCATGTCCTCAATTGGAAGAACGGGCGCAATGGCCTCCGGGGTAACGCGAACATTCGCGCCATTGATAGATGACCAAAGGGCTCCCTCTTCCATTGGTTTAGTATGGAGATTTTGATAGAAGACCCATATGATACGAGGAAAATGTGGTGGGAATGGTGTGAAGAGATCGGTTAGAATCCAACTTTGGAATTGGGCAATTCCACTTTAGGCAAGGTCCTTCGTCTTGGAGATACCCATCATCCAAAAAATGAGTCATCAAATCGAGAGGGCAAGAAGCCCATGTTGGGGATGGTTGGGTCAAGGATGACCGACTACATTTAGGGGCTTGAGCAGCGGATTGGCAGGAACACAACATAATGGAGGAAAGGAATACCAGGAGAAAAGTTACCAAGAAATCAAGAAGATGCTAGAAAAAATGGAGGTCGCAGAAAATTCGCCTGAGTGGAACAATGACCATCAAAGGAAAGCCCACGAAAGGAGTAATGCATATACGAAGGCGGTTTTGTGTACAAATGATCGAAGCATAGATCTGAGAATGAATTTGGGAGAGGAAGATGGTTGTACTGGAAGGGAAAAATGAGGTGGCTAGAAATTACGTTATGACAGTAGGAGGAGAAAATTGGTGGTGGTGGATGGTGGTTGCTATCGAGTGATAAGAGGGAGAGAAAAGGTGTAGGGAAGAGCTAAAAAGAGAGGAGAAATGCAGGATTGTCGTCCCAAGGCTGTGTCTTTGACAATTGCTAGTTAGGACTGCAAATGGCGATACTTGTTGGGCTGAACGACAATTACTGTGGTAATTGTATTGGTTGAAAGTTGTTTTCTGCAGTCTCAAACTCTAAGAGAAAGTATTAGATGTATTTTCTTACACAAATTTAAAATTTTAATATTTTTATTAAATTAAATAATCAAAATCGTGTTTTTTAATAGTCAAATTTATCCATTCACGTATCCAAAACATACCACTGACGTACTGATGGCGTACCCAAAATGTACCGGTGTCGTACCCAATAACTGAAAAAGTATCCGGTACTTTTTTGGAGTAACCAGTGCATACTAGTTCCGTAGTCGTGCCTGGTGCGTGTACAACATCATTTTCGAAATATTCGTGTTTCATAGCATTACCTCATCGACACAGCAACACTATAGTGGTGTAGAAGACATGCCAACGTTGAAAAAAGTACGTGTACCATGGATAGTTGGGAAGATTTTAAAAGGGAATTAAAGAAACAATTCTATCCTGATGATGTGGCTTACTAAGCCATGAGGAGCATGAAAAAGTTAAAACATACTACGCCTATTCAAGAGTATGTGTAAGAATTCTTTACTCATGCTTGAGATCCCAAATACGATCGATGAAGAGCTGTCATTCAACTTCCTGGATAACCTATAAGTGAAACAAGAGTTGCATCGTCGCGAAGTGTAAGATCTTGCTACGGCTATGGCAGTAGCAAAGTCCCAAGGTTTTAAATCGCGGTATCGGCCGGCGTAACGGTCGCGGTCGCGTGTAACGGATATCGGGCGTATCAGTCAACCTGTAACGGGAATCGAGCGTCGCGGACGTGAATTTTTTTCAAGC
>JAOTRH010173385.1:0-12311 GCA_034768845.1 Heliamphora exappendiculata | reverse complement strand
AAACTGCAGTTTAAGATCGAGATAGCAACAGAAAAACATTCATCAACTTTTCAACCAAGTAGACTAATGGGAGAACAATCAATTAAAATATAACCATCATATGTAGGCAATACAAAACAATCATCAATTCATAAATAATAATATCACAATCGTTTTTTAGAAACTCGTAAAACTAAATAATACTTGGTGAGTGCATGGGAAAATACTCAAATGTACCTTTTTTGTCATAGTAGCAGAAAATAGATATGTCTTTCGATCGCGAGGAATAACATTCAAGATTTCATCAATTGCTTTTTCAAAATCCTCATTCAGCAACCTATCTGCTTCATCTAATACCTGTCAAAAATACAATGAGCCACAAAGTAAAGAATAGCACCATTCACTTCTTAGGAAATCGGGATTGTCCACCGTGCCAAACATTAATAGCTTATGCAACAATTGTCGGGCACAGACATTGATGTCATTTTATCCTTGAGTTGGCATATAAAACACCTATTCCGAGATAATTAAATACTATATTTATCTAGAAAGTTGAAGAGCTACAACTAAATAATTATGACCCTAAATAACTTCGACTACAACTAATCACAAAGTGAAAAATACAGGGTGCGTAGTTGCAATGTCTACAACCCCTTTGACATAAACATACATGAGGTCTCCCTTCATTTTATCCATTAGGAATCACATAGCAAGATCCACGACAAAAATCTCAAAATTGATAAATGAGAAGAATGAGATTCAACGACCACGCAAATCAAAAAACTGCACACTTCTGGCATGCAACAATTATAGATGTCTCTTTGTCAAACCAGATGTAGACCACAGTGCGCTTGTCTCATTTTACGGCCATGCTACATTAGAAATAATGAAAGAAAGAGAAAAACTCAAAGAATTTCACATATAAGGAATATAAATATCTTACCAAGTATTTTAATGTCCGAAGAGAAAAACCTTTAGTATTGGAAAGATGATCCAAAAGGCGACCAGGAGTTGCCACCTATAAAGATGCACCAAAATTGAATTAATAAATAGAATTAACAACAAAATAGAAGTGAAAATTGGGATAAAAAGAAGGAGATAGAAGACGAACAAAAACATGCTCGTTAACTATTACCAACTATCCTGACCAGTCAACATATTTGCATATGGACCGTGAAAAAGAAAAAAGTAAGGCATTGAATGAATTAAGAACAATTCCAAATCACATCAACTATCTGTCCTATTACCAAATCTCTCTAACAAATAGCCTTTTTGTATGAGCATATACACCAACACTCGCAACCTTGCACTTGACTAGGTTTAAACTCCACACCTCCCATTTGGGACTGTAACACCCATACTAAATTGGCCAAAGGCCTCTTGGTATCTCTTGTTTCAATTGCCTAAACTTCAAAATCTAGAAAAATCAATATGCTTTCCAAAATAAAATGTATCAGGTAGACAATGCGATTCAGTAGCACTACAGAAAAGTGAATGAAATTTGTGTGGATTTAACATTTCGGTCATTCATATAAAGGGGGGAACTGAGAGAAAAGATAAACTCTTCTGACAAAAAAAAAGCTTACAACAATGTGTGGCCGCTTTCCTAAGGCAATGCCCTGTTGCATGCGATCAACACCTCCAACAAGCTGCAAAAAGAAATGTGGGAACCACTTATTGCAATGTTTGATCAGGGTAAAAGAAGAAAAATGAAAAAATACAGGGATGGAAATTACATGTTACTCTTCAACAGTATCAAAATTCAAATAGTTAAAAGTATTTTATGGATTCTTAGGTACCTTTTTTATAACATTATCTTCCTTTGTTATGAAATCCTCTATAGATATACAACAAAATGCTTTCAAAAATAAAAAATAAACTACAGTGAGCAGAAAGCCTGATGAACGTTTTTTGTGAAAGATTATTGAGTATTGCATGTCGAAGACACCTATCCCTAACTTGTCAGATCTTAGAATATGACATTATCAATCATTCACCCGTTATCTCCTCATCTTCCTCTTTATAACCCACATCTCACTTTAATGTTACAATTTCCCATAAAATCTCCTAAGCTTTCCTAGCCACTGTAGTTTTTTTCTCCTTCATCTGAAAGTACGTTTGGTCTGCCTCACTTGTGATAATTTCTACCAATTTTTATACTATTCATCAAATTTCTTCCTAATCTCCATTGAGATTACTGCCTTAGCCCTTTCCTTTGTCAGTTCAAGAGGTCACCAAAAGAGAGAAAAGATCATTTATGATGATTCCATGATTTCCAATAGAGTTGTGAAAACATCTTTTTTATTGATTTTCCTATTATTTCTTATTCTTATTTAACAAAATAGTAGATTACCACAGGAGACCGAAAAAGCTGTAATGAGCCACAATACCAAGTTAGACTTGGCAGCTCTCTTCTCTTTGGCTTCTTTGATTTAGTAGAAAGCCCGGTTCAAGCCATCTCATAGGTCGTCCTACTCGCGAAAAGATTACTACGGTTTGGCAGCACCACAAATTGTCCCACGCCTCTCACTTTAACGTTACAATTTCCCACAAAATCTCCCAAGCTTTCCTCGCCACTGTAGTTTTTTTCTCCTTCATCTGAAAGTACGTTTGGTCTGCCTCACTTGTAATAATTTCTACCAAATTTTATACTATTCATCAAATTTCTTCCTAATCTCCATTGAGATTACTGCCTTAACCATTTCTTTTGTCAGTTCAAGAGGTCACCAAAAGAGAGAAAGGATCATTTATGATGATTCCATGATTTCCAATAGAGTTGCGAAAACATCTTTTTTATTGATTTTCCTATTATTTATTATTCTTATTTAATAAAATAGTAGATTACTGCAGGAGACCGAAAAAAGCTGTAATGCGCCACAATACCAAGTTAGCAAACAACTTGGCACATCTTCTTCGTAGCTTCTTCTTCCTATTATTACATAAGGTTAAATGAAAGGGGTTACTAATGCTTTCTGTCCTTGGTCAATTTTGGGCGGAAGTCGTTATGGTAGTCATAAGTTTTCTTAATGGTTGTAGTTTATTCTCTTCTTAATAGTTTAGCACATTCTTTCTTGGTACTATGTGGTCCTAAAACTCAAAGAGATTTTACTCATTGGTATCAATTAGGTGGCCCATTTATTTTTGTTGTCCTCTATGTCTATGGTGTTTTCAAACAACGGTTTCATGCAACTTCAATTAGAACTTGCTCGATTTGTTCGCCTAATACAAAATATGAAAATGTGTCTATAACTTCACCAAGATCTACCCCTCCAACCTCATCACCTAGTGTGCCATCTTCAAAAGAAAGCAGGGCATGGGTTCTTTTCATCCTTACACCAAAGAAAAGGGAATTATCTAATATGATAGCCTCGGACAAGCTAACACATTGCACCTATTGTTGGTTTAGAAAAACACAAATTCCAATAGGCTAGAGGACTGAGACTATAAGCAGGACTAAGGTTTTCAAACAAAAACAAAAGGAACTTTTAGAAAATTCCCACGTATCCAAGAAATCCATTTCTTAACATTTGTAAAGAAAGGATACAAATAAAATAAGAGAGATGTCTTTTTTATTATAGGATGATTCGATCATTAGAAGAAAAATTAAGCCAAAGATTACAATAGACTGAAAAAAATAAAACTTCCATTGAAGAGAATCAAATAAAAGGCTTCCATAAAAATGCTCGTAACCCAATTCACATCATTATGCTCAATAAATGGAATAAAAGATGCTAAAATGCAAAATTAAGTCACCCCTATTAAATTCAAAGAATGACTTGATTGAGTAAAAGCTAGAGCGGCACAAAACAAATGGAAAGCAAAGTGAAGTGAGGTCTGAAAGCGTGCCCTTATTAACCTTCCAATAGTCTTCCTGGCTAGCATTTCAAGTGGGCTTGCCTAAAAGGGGTTGTGTGGTTCTAAACTTCATTGTACTTGTCTCAAGCTATTAAAAACAAAAAGGGATAGAAGCCTCCTGATTCATTTTGAGCGAATAAGTATGTATCACATTATACCGTAGATTTCTAATTAATTCTAGCAAAGATCAAAGCTCATACGACATTCAGAAACTTGTACAAGTAAATAAAACTCAATTAGCAAAATGCTCACCACGGCACACTTTACACCAATTCCAGATCCTAAAGCTTCAAATTGCTCAGCAATCTGGATTGCAAGTTCCCTAAAATAAGGGGAACAAAATTGAATAGATTACTTGCTGTCTTGAAGATAATGTACCAATAAGCTTTCTTCTCACAAACAAATGAATAAGACCTATATGATATAACAAACCGTGTTGGTGACAGAACACAAGCAAAGAATGCTTGAGGAGTTTCCAAAAGAGATTGGAGAATGGGGAGTGCAAAAGCTCCAGTTTTACCCGATCCTGTTTGTGCAAGCCCAATCAGGTCCTTTCCTAAAACGCAAAATCACTAGGCAAAATAGATGAGACAATTCAAAAAATAAAACCCCTAAAAAGTAGGGATGTTTATTAAAAAAAACACTTGGTGACTAGAAAAATAGCAATTAAAAAGAAGCATATCAGACTAATGAGAACAATATGGTAAAATAAATGGTTCCCTTACGTAGCAATAAAGATATAAGAAATATTGGGATATGAGATATAGAATCAAAGAGAAAGCACCTTGTAGTGCATGAGGAATGGCCTCGGCTTGTATCTTGGATGGGTGTTTCCAACCTAAATTATCACAAGCCTCTACCAATTGGTCACATACTCCCAGGTCTTCGAATGACTTCATTTCTTCTTTTTCCTCTACCATTTTAACCACTAGCCTACAAAAGAAAATCGTAATCAAGTCAAATACTTTCAACAAATCCTGCAGAAAGTATTTACATGCAAATGTATAATAGTTTTTTTTGAACAGCATGCAAATGTATAATACTACCAAATATTGTCTGCAAGCATGTAAAAAAAATAGGACAATATACCCCTAATGCAGAAAAAATGGCAACATGAAGATTGAATGTTCCTAATAGCAATTGTATCAATTATTATTTCAATATAAACTAAAGTAAAACATTTCAACAGGTTTCTGCTTTGTTAGTTGGTATTTGGAACTTATTGTATTAAAATATTTCCCAACTAATACATGCGAATTATCCGATGAGCATAGTTTAGTTGTTCAAAACTTTTGTTGGGTTCTATGGAGAATAATATGTAATTAACTTCTATCTTAATAATAGGGAAAACGCCTGAACTGTATGAATACAACAAAGCCAATACTCCTCGAGATACAAAACCTCGACTGCAAAAACATTAATACGATTCTTAAATCTCGATGTCACGAAAGATACAAAGAGATAGAAACAAAGCCCAAGCCAACAATTAGTTTATCAATTCCTTGTGCAAATCTGTAGAACAGTTAGAAAGGGGAGAGAATAGCCGTTTGGTAAGAAGAAAAGGCAGCAACTGAACTCAATCCCAACACAAGCTATAGACTTTCAATAAATAAATAAAAACCTACAAACCCTAGGCACCGTGTTTCTGTCTCTCAAATCGGCAAATCGAGTCTTGTGCCTCTTTCAATTTTGCAAAGCACTATTTGTAAAAGTGCAAACCAAGGGATCCTTTGGTTGCAGCTTAAAAACTTGCTTTTAGGTTTATTTGCTTAAATTAATGAAAAATCAATACATCAATTGATGTCTCCTTTTTTATGAAGTTCAAACTACTATTTGATGCCGAATAGTCGGCAATTAAGGGACTAGTAACCAACAAGAATAAGAAATCATATAATAATCAATATCAATTTTTATTTATTCAACTCTGAACAATACATCGAAAGATCACCTTATATATATGCCTAAAGCTGAACTAAAAATATAAATTTGAATAATATCCTCTCTTTTTCATCGCCCTAAACAATGGAAAGACAACAGTGGGTTTGGGCTAAGGGTTTGAATGGTTAATCTGGGCAGTGGAAAAAAAAAACTATGGGCTTTTTCTTTTCTTTTTTTTTCTTTTTGATGTGTGGGCTGCTTTTGTAGGCAAAAAGGTGTGGGCTGAGTTCTGTAAAGTTTTTTCTCTTTTTTTTTTTGTTAGTTATATAACAGGCTGGGTAAGAAAATAAAGGTTATGGGTCAACAAAAAAATTTAAGGTTAAAGGTTTTTTTTTTTCTAAAGTGGGTTAGGTCTTTGGGTTAGGGTATGGATAAGTTGGAGTTAGGTTAGGGCTTCTGGTAGCCGTGCAAGGGAGAAGGAGTTTCTAGGGTTTTGGTTTTAAGAAGGCGACGATCATCTAGAAGGCGACGGCGGCAGAAACTCTGGCAACGCAGGTTGGTAGCAGTGGTGTTGGCGGCATAGGACGATGACTACGATGGTGGTTGTGACGTAGGAAGATGGCGGCAGCGATAGCGCAACTGGTGGTCGCAACCTTGGAGGTCGGCGATGCTAGTGGCGGATGATGGGATCGCCGAGGCAACGGCAACGAGTGAAAGATGTAGAGGTGGCGGCAGCGCAAGGCAATGCCGTCGATGGCTATCAGTGGTGGCATGAAGGGGTGCAACTAAGGCAGCGGTGCGAGATCTGATGGAGCACAAGGTCGGCGGTGAAGGCGTAGGTGGTTGCTGATGGCGGCGGCAATGGGGCAAAGGATGAAGGCGGCAATGGGACGAAGGATGAAGGCGGCAGTGGCGATGGCGACTAAAGGCGATGGTGCAAGATTTTAGTAATGGATCGATTCGACTCTGATACCAAATGATGCCGAACGGTCGGCAATTAAGGGACTAATAACCAACAAGAACAAGAAATCATAAAATAATCAATATAAATTTTTATTCATTCAAGTCTTATCAATACATCAAAAGATCATCTTATTTATAAACCTAAAACTGAACTAAAAATAAAAACTTGAATCTCTCATTAAAGGAAACAAAATCATATAATATCCTAATTAACTGGAAAAGAAAATAATATCTAATAAAATATCATAATTGATACTTATTCAAATCTTATTCAAATCTTTAATAAATAACATAATACAATAAAAAAACTAAATATGAAATAATAAAATTCTATAATGAATAACTTCCAAAAGATATTTTTTGTCCGCATCACTATTCTTTACCTAAAAAGTATAATTAATTTTATTTTTTTATTTTACATTTAATTTGTGAAAAAATAACTACAATGGCAGAATTGTACACTCAAACTATCCCACTACCCAACGTTTTACTCTTTAAACCCTACTCTTCCAATCCTCCACTTGCCCCCTTGCATTGAAGAAGTTCTCTAACTTCCAACCTCCTCTCTCCCTCTCTCTATGCATATAGAAATATATAAAATAGTATAGAAATATATTTGCATTTATCACTTTCTGTAATTCTTCCCTCTATATATGTATAAAATATAAAAGAAAATTCTTAGGATATGGGACATACATAGAGGAAAAAAATTATCATTTGAGTACACAAAATTAGGTTCAATTTGGACAATTTTTTTTCTTATTAGATTCTTCTCAATGAGGAAAATTGAAAAGGTAAAACATGAGATTGTAAGCTATTATCACTTCTCAAAACTTTTAAAAAGCTATTTTTGCCTTTTTTTTGTTTTCTTGATTTTTTCCATCTTTTAGCTAAAAAAATTAAGGACTACAAGATAAAATAGATAAAAACAAAAATCTAAATACGGAGTTTTTATTTCAAACTAGACTTTGATAGAAAAAGGAAAAACACCGATGCACACGCATTGCGTTTGCCCTCTCTCGAGTTAATTTTTAAATTCACAACTTTTATCTCTACACAATGACTTAAAATTATTTTTAATTAATCGAATTTTTCATTTATTTGACTTAAAATTAAAGAAGGAAAATTTTCATTTCAAGTCATACTAGCAATGGCATATGCGATGCGTGTGGGGGATAAAACGTGGTAGTTTTTGTAATTAATTTTATTTATGTCATTTTTTTGCAATTATTTGTAGTTAAGAGGTTATTTTGGAAACTAAAAAATTGAGTTGGCTTTATTCACACCATTTGGGGTGTTCCCTTTTAATAGTATATATATAGATATATAAATATATAGATATAGATATATAGATTACCAAAAGAATGCAAAGTTGCAAAAGTTTAATCCACACAGTTAACAAGTGAGAGAACTGCTCGTTTAGACAAACCCACCACCGGCTTTAGGGCGCCTGGTGATCTTTTATATTAAAAAATGTTGGTTTCATTATAATAACATCTAAGTGGATATGTTCGGACCAGTAATCAGACCGGACAATTGTTCAATCAGTTGGACTGTTCAGCCAAGTTTGATTTTAAAAACATTGCTCCCAAGATCCATTTTTATAGTCTAACCTTAAAACTTCTAGTCCCGATACAATTATTAAAACCCTATACTGCTATACATATTGACACAACACCCAACCCCAATACATGCAAATAAAACTATAATCATATGAGACCGATATAATACAAGACACACATCTAACAATCTCCACTTTGACTTCTATTATGCAAATTACCCTAAACATAACTAGTGTCGAAGTTAATTCTACCGTTATCGTAGAACTGCACACTAAAACCAACATAGCCTTGCTTCTACACCAAGATATCTAGCACCTACTCCCTTGAGGAGCCTCTCTGACTCCATCTCTCCTTTCTTTGCTCATATGACTAAAGAGATCATTGCCGCAAATCAAGTATAGAAGGAAAGAGACATTTGTTCAAAGTGTACACCTCCTCATTTCATCAATTGTCTCAATTTATCTGTTTATAGCTTCTTTCTGTGAACCATCTATTTACTATTGCTCTGGCATCTGACAATAATCCTACACACTACTATCCCGTGCATATATACGTCTACGCCGCTCAAGTACCCCTATGCTTTTTTGTGTATCTCTACAACCGTTACTCACATTATTCACCCACACGCTTCGACTTCATACATTATCTGCCCATACTACTTGATTTAGTTTTTTATAATAGCTCCACACATCATAACACTCCCCACAGGTTTGTATAGATTGCCAATCATCTGTCGAATTAAGTAATCACAGTTTAATTTGATTCCATGGTCGGCCTTGCATCCTTAATAGAACCAGATTGTTACTGATCATTTTTTATCATCTGCAATCAAAACCGACCACTCTTTATTAAGGCCTAATCTGTGTCAAATCTGTCCACTCTCATAAAATGAAGTTTTTATTATGGAAATCATAACCGTAAATGAATCAACAATGTCTGAAAACCTTAAAAACACCTTTGGCTTAATTTTTTTATCACATGAATATTGATCGAACAAGAAAATATTTCAATAATTACAATTGCGATATTGGATTGTACCCTTAGCCAAGCTACTAATAACTTATCATGTTAGGCGTACAACCTACATACAACCTGTATGTGTTCTTCTCGGTTTGCGCGTTAAAAAATATAAACTGAACAAACCATTGTGTTAGATGTGACTGCATCATTGTTCACCGCTAGTCTCTGTCAATTCCCACTTTAACAAATAAACTAGTGTGCTATGTGTTCGCCCATCGTCATTGTCGGCCGCTACTCTTCGTCAATTCCCACTACAACAGGCAGCACATCATGGGTTCATTTTTTATGCATTCAATAATTTTGATCTAAATCGAATTATATATATATATATATATATATATATATATATATATCAATGCTCTTATCTCTTACTATGACTTCAGATTGCCTATCATAACTCTAATACTACTTGTTAAGATTTTTCCCGATTTTAAAACGCAATAGAAACAAAGTCATACACACATCAAAGAAAGAAACATTCAAAAATTTATGTGTTTTATCCTACACCGGCTTATATTCATGGGCAAAAGAGGTAATCCATTATTCCGTAGAGCTTGCAATCATGAAACCAAAAAATACCCAAAAAACGGCACTCAAATTCCAAGCTTTGAAACAAACTCTATTTCCCTGCTCAAGGGCCAGTCTAGTGCTCACGATAATTTCTCTCTTGCATTTTCTCTTTTGATTCTCTCTCTACAAGCCAACTAATTTACGCTCTACAAGCCTATTACAACTCCCAAAATCCGTATTTATAAGCCAACCCTAAAAATTTTTGTCCCCCCACAATTATTACAACTTAAACATATTGGGTTCTTGTGGGATTTTAGACTTCATACCCAACCGAATTATATTTAAATAAAATCATATCATATGGTAATCTGCAGAATACAAAACGCACACTTAACAATCATGGTGACGGCTAAGATTATAATAACTGTGGTGGTTTAAGAAGAAAAAAAAATAAACGATGATGATAGTGGTAGTAGGTAGGGGCGTGCATGGGTCGGCGCAGTGCAGACTGAGTAAAAATTCATCAACCAACCCACTTATGGCAGTATGAGAATTTTCAAACTACCCCTGAACCACCCACTTTATAAAACAGGCATCCATTTATTGTAGTTTTGAAGTGGTGTATTAGGTGGATTGACGATTGAAAATCAAACAAATATTAATCAAAATGTCAACTGATCTAAGCAAATAACAACATTACCAGAAATCAAAGCAATCAAATCAAAGCATAACCTATGTTTGGAACAATTTCGAAATCACGTACCGAATCGAACCTTGTCACACAAAGACCAAACCTTAGATTTGCTTTATATCCAATGTAGAAACCTAGGCTAGTCGAGGGAACATAATTGGGAAAGATCCATCTATAAACGTATGTATATGTACACGCAGGTACAAATATAAATGTATAGAAATTGTTATACATGATATATTACTTGGGAAAGCTTTTTTCTGGGCTTGAAAATATCATAATGGAGGAGAAAAGGTGGCCACAAAGTTGGACATTAACGAAGAAGAGGAAGGCAAAAACAACTGATAATGACCCTTGGTCTACTTGCTTTATTCTTATGTGATGATGTCTAATTTACCATTATTAAGGTATCATTTGCTTTTCCTAATCCGATAGGCTAATTGATAAACTCATGCCATGCTTTCCATTTTTTCATGTCAATGTGAAGGACGAAATTTGAATCTCCTGTCAATCAAGGCAAATTATTAAGTACTCCTAGAATTCCATGTAGGCGATATCGCATGATACTTTCAATCAATAAATAATCGCAACTTATACTATGTGGGTCACATCTTATTTTCTAACCACCCAAAAAAAGTGAGCTAATATGTTCTTACCGTAAAATTTGTCATCACGATATTAGGTGAGAGTATCACGTAGAATTTCCACATGATACTCTAAGAGCACCGATAATTACTCGTCAATCAAATGGCTTCTGCCTTCACTTCTAGGTGTTCCCTTAAGATTAAATTAATAATTGATCAAGTTGATTTTCCAAATCGCCTACTCTCTGCAATGGACGTGGGGCTGACCTCTCTCTCTCTCTCTCTCTCTCTCTCTCTACATATATATAGCCAGTGTAAGGACCATTAATATGTGGTCTGTAAATGGCATGGAATTCAATTCACGATGGAGACACACAACCTAATTAATGCAAATAACATAATAATCAATAAATCCGGATAGAGGAGGCGATTTGATCCCAAGTAAGAGAGGTTAGAGGAACCACTAAAAGCCAATGACTTTTCTTCCTCTATTTCATACTTCATACTTTGTAGGATAACATAAAATCTGTGCCGATCAAAGGACTGGAATTAAGAACTGGGGCTTCTCAAAGAGAGAGAGAGAGAGAGAGAGAGAGAGAAGCAAATACTGAAAATTATCACAACCGTGACTATGAAAATTCAAAATTAATCACAAGTAACTTTCATAACACAAGCAAACTAGAAACAGTTGCAAAAAACAGGGTAATAAAATATGTGTTAATTCAACGAATCACAACAAGGGTAGGATACACAATGCAATGTTCAGGGCAAATCATTTAAGATTTGATGTGCCAAAAGTTTTACGGGTTTCTTACAGAGTACATGCAAATCAGTTATTCATCACAAAGCTAGTATATATATAATTTAGAGACGGCCTCTGAGTGCAAGCACAAGATGAAGTATGGAACCACCCTCAATATTATAATCTTTCGGTGTTTTGTCATCTCCTAGATGCTTTGCAGCATCAATAAGCCTGCAGACACAAGATATTAAAACATGCGATATACAACATTCTTGTAGAGGAACCACACAAGAATACACTGCTCTAGCCTCGCTAGAGGAACAGAAAGACAAGGAGTCATGAGCTGCAAATTCTATGTGCTCAACAAAGAGATCTATATGTACGGAGGCCGTGAAATAATTGAGTCGGATTTTGTGATCAAGAACTTGATTCATAGTAGAAATATTCTAGGGCAGAATTCATCCTAATTGATCCTACTAACTATGCAGATACACTATACAGCATTTAAGAGAGAGAGAGAGAGGGAG
>JAOTRH010173374.1:0-12311 GCA_034768845.1 Heliamphora exappendiculata | reverse complement strand
TTCTCATAAAATAAAAAATTAATTTTATTAAAATAAAATTAAATATTAAAAATATAATTTTTAGTATACCAACCCTAATACATGCATCTTGAGAAACTCATAACTCTAGAGCTACAAAGAAAAAGGGTCAGCAGAAGAACATATAGCAAATGTGTAAAGGAATGAAAGGATAAAAGACAGAAATAGAGATATACCTCATAGATCCTCCAGTATCTCGCCACGCTAAGCTCTTGCGGGAACCATGTCACCACTCTCATCGAGCCGTATAAGGTAGCAAGGGCAGCACCACCTCAGTCATACGAGGACACCTGTTCTAGATGAAATAAGGTGCTGAGACAATGAAGATGCATGGTGTTCTCCTTGTTCACAAATAAGGAGACACTGAACATATACATGAGGAAAGCTTAGGCAACCCACTCATAATGCCTGGGCTCCGTGCACTTGAAATGTCTGAAGTGATCATAAAACCAAGTGTATCTGACCGCACCCCTGTCATCTAGAGCAGCACGGTGCCCAAGAAATACGTTAAAGTGTCAGTGGAATGGGCAATATTTAGGTCGAAGAGGATGGAATCTCTGCCAACTCGAATGCCAGTGAGCATAGCAAAATTAAGTGGCGTCAGGGTAGCCTCGAATGTGGTGAAATAAAAGGTGTTGGTGGTGTCCCACCACTTCTTGCAACTGCTATTAGCTGAACTCTATCGTTGCCAGTGTTACCCAGCAATAGTATGAATCGGGTGAAGCCAGAAACTTCAATGAAAGCTCGATTGGGGGCAGGAAGAGCGGCATGCCACTCCAGCACCTCTACAGAATCGCTGAAACCTCAGATATACCGATCAGGATGTGAAAGCAAAAAAATATGGTCAGATGATATAATAAAGGCAATCAGATCAAATGGAATGTAAAGAGAATAAATGAAATGAAGCAATAAAAATCCTAGTTATATGAGAAGCATTGTCTAGGTAATGGGTTCGTGAGACGATCCTTAGATTTTTTTAAGTCTTGGTGAGCCAGGCAAATCAAATCGTAGTCATATGCGAAACATTGTCTGGGTATTCCTAAGTCCAAATAGCGTCTTAGGTCTATCAAGCCCTAGTGAGTTAGGCACCCTAAGCACTGGTATGCCAGGCAAACTATGTTTCAAATCCTAGTCATATGCGAAGCGTTGTCTAGGTCCTAGATTCGTGAGACGGTCCTTAGGTTTTCTAAAGCCATTGTACGCTAGGCAAATCAAATCCTAGTCATATACGAAGTCCAAATAGCTTCTTGCATCTATCAAGCTCTAGTGAGCTAGGCACCCTAAGCTCTGATACGCCAGGCAAACCTTGTTTCAAATTCTAGTCTTATGCGAAGCGTTGTCTAAGTCCTAAGTTCGTGAGACAATCCTTAGGTTTCCTAAAATCCTGGTGCACTAGACAAATCAAATCCTAGTTATATGCAAAGCATTGTCTAGGTATTTTGAAATCCAAATGAGGTCTTAGGTCTATCAAGCCCTAGTGAGCTAGGCATCCTAATCCCTAGTGCACCATGCAAACCCTGTTTCAAACCCTAGTCATATGTGAAGCGTTATCTAAGTCCTAGATTCGTGAGACGTTCCTTAAGTTTTCTAAAACCCTGATGCGCTAGGCAAATCAAATCCTAGTCACATGTAAAACATTGTCTAGGTATTCCTAAGTCTAGATGACATTTTAGGCCTATCATGCCCTAATAAGCTAGACACTCTAAGCCTGGGTGCGCTAGACAAATCATGTTTCAATTCATGGTCATATGCAAAGTATTGTCTAGGTTCTATGTTCATAAGACGATCATTAGGTTTCTTAAACCCCTGGTGCACCAGGAAAATCAAATCCTAATCATATGTGATGCATTGTCTAGGTATTCTTAAGTCCAGATAGCATCTTAGGTTTATCAAGTCCTGGTGCGCCAGACAAATTTCTACCTAGAAATTATAGTCATATGCGAAGTGTTGTCTAGGTCATAGATTCATGAAACAATCCCTAAGTTTGCTAAGCCTTTCTCCTCAGGCACCTATACATTTTGAAGCCCTAGTGTTTTAGGCATCCTAAGCCATGCTCTTTTTAGGAACCTATGTTTAAAGCCCTACCTCTCATGCACCCGTGATTTAAATCCTAATGTCTCGTTCAAAATCTCCAATTGCTCAGGTAACCTACCTAGTTCGATGTCTGATGTCCAGGTTTGTCCTTTTCAAATGGTATAATTGAATGATTATTACATGCTTAGTTTATTAACAGGTTTTAATTACATATGTCATGTTGTTTTAGCTGGGGCAATCACATACATCTATCACAAGTTACGAGGGATCTTAGACATGCATCAATGTTTGAGAAAATAAAACTACAAGTATGCTTCTGGATTGAAAAGATGAGGGAAAAGAAGACTTACCACAAACGAAGCAGGGATGCCCTCGCCAAAATGTGAATCCAAGAAGCCAGCAATCTCGGCCTCGGCACAGCCTAATCTACAGCTGCCTGCGCCGTAGCAGCCACAAGAAGCCAGCAATCTCGGCCTCGGCACAGCCTAATCTACAGCTGCCTGCGCCGTAGCAGCCACCTGTGTCTCCTTATCATGATCTGTCTGACGATAAGCTCACTGGGCCTCGAGGGCTAGAGCATCCATCGCCCCCATAGAAGTAGATGTCTGAGGAGCGGAGGTCCCACCAACAGGGATACTTGAACTTGGCCAGCCATAAACAAGAAAAGAATCACAAACAGTAGCGTAAACATCATGTGCCGGGGAGAATACTCAAAAAACTAAAAGGAGAACTCGAAAACCTTGCGAAACAAAGAGAGAAACCAAGAGTGTTAGAGAGAGTGCAAGGGAGAAGAGAACAAGAGCAGAGGGTGAAAGTGAGGCTGGCTCGCATGTTCTAGAGGCCTTAATGGCGCTTGGATGTTGCGATCGCAACATCCAAACCTTGCAACCGCAAGGTTTTTCAAACGACACCTCGCGAGCGCGAACTTCATGCAATAAGATTCCTGCGGTCGCCACCTATCCCAACAGTCACATCGCGGCTTCGTCTTCTAAACCCAGCGACCGCATACTCTAAAGTTTGCAGACACGTGTTTTGAGGGTTATGATTACGATTTGGGATTTTTGTTTCTCTTAAAGGCTTGTTTGGGTGATTTTTGGGATTTTTAAAAATAGTTTTAAAGTTTGACTTGACTTTTTAATTATTTTTATCCCGTATTCTCATTCCGAATTTTTTGATCTTCACTCGACTTATTAATTTATGGTTATCTCTCCGATAAAATAATTTTAAAGGCTTGACTCGGCTTTTTAATTATTTTTATCTCGTGTTCGTCTCGAATTTTTAGGTCTTAACTTGACCTATTAATTTGTTGTTATCTCTCCGATAAAATAATCTTAAAATCTTGACTCGACTTTTTAATTATTTTTATCCCGTATTTCTGTTTCAAATTTTTAAGTCTTGACTGGACTTTTTAATTATTTTTATACCGTGTTCTCGTCCTGAATTTTTTGGTCTTAATTCGACTTATTAATGCATAATTTTCTCCCGATGAGGATAATTTTAAAATTTTGACTCGATTTTTTAATTATTTTATTCCGTGTTCTCGTTATGAATCTTTAGGTATTGACTCCACCTATTAGTTTGTAATTTTCTCTAATAAAATAATTTTAAAGTCTTGATTCGATTTTTTAATTATTTTTTATCCCATGTTCGTCCCAAATATTTAGGTCTTGACTCGACCTATTAATTTGGGATTATCTCTCCGATAAAATAATTTTAAATTCTTGACTTGACTTTTTAATTATTTTTATCCCGTGTTTTCGTCCTAAATTTTTATATCTTGACTCGACCTATTAATTCGTGATTTTCTCCCTATAAGAATAATTTAAGTCTTGATTCGATCTATTAATTCGTGGTTTTCTCCCGTTGAGAATAATTGTAAAGTCTTGACTCGACTTTTTAATTATTTTTATCCCGTTCTCATTTCGAAATTTTAGGTATTGACTCGACCTATTAATTCGTGGTTTTCTTCGCATGAGAATAACTTAAAAATCTTGACTCGACTTTTCAGTTATTTTCTATCATGTTTCTCATCCAAAGTTTTAAGATCTTGACTCGACCTATTAGTTTGTATGTTTTCTCGGTTAAGATGATTTTTAGGAACCTGATTCGATCCTTCTAATTGTTTTATCCATAATCGAGTTCTTAGATCTTGTCTCGATCTTTGACTTGTTTGTTCATTTGTGCCCCCTTTAGATCTTGACTCGATGTTTAGGGTATTGTTTGATCATGTTAATATCTACATCGTGTTTTGTATCTTGCATCTTTTGCATTTGTCCCGAAACTATGGTTTGGACTGATTCCTAGCATAAAGGTACATAAGCAGCTTGATGGAAGTTCGAGTGCGACCACCATCAAATGTATGTTTGTGAGTGTTTGTGAGTGTTTGTAACCTAAGATTGACAGTTCGGTCAAATAGATGTTGTCTCTGAATCTTTGACATAACTCGCATCACGCGTTGTTGTGCAAATTATGTCAAAGAGGGGCAGCTGTAGACACCTAAATTTGACCCCGTCAAATCTTAGGTTAATCTGGACGAGTCCAATGATGAAAATCGAGTAGAATGATGTCTACAGATGATCGTCGGGAAGATCCAAGTCCAGTATTCGAACCAAATGATCAAAATTCTCAAACCATTGAACCCACAGTAACCAAACCTTACGACCATGCCATTCAACCATGCGACCGTGACAAGAACTTCTTGGAAACCCTATCAAAGGTCACCCTTTGAACCTCGCAACCATGCACTCCATTGTCGCGATCACTATATGAATCTTGTGAAAACCCTGGCCCTTTGAACGGTCGTACACTCCAACCACATGGTCGCAACCTTCAAAGTCGTGATCGTAAACTCCAAAGGATATGTCCCAAAACGTACTGGCACCTCATTGGTCGATTTATTCTGTATAAATGTACCTCCGGTATGATTTTAGATGGACGAATTCTAATATTAGTACTCTACCGAAGTACTGAGAGAAAAAGTACAATTCTAAATACGCCAGTACTCTGCTATACTCCCAACCCACAGTTCGATCCACCTTCCCACTTGATCTCGATTTGGATACTAGAATTGGAGCACTTCTCGAAGGTCAAATTGATAATTCAATTACTTGAGGACTCATCTGGATTGTCGCGCTCCAAGTATTTTTCTAAAACCTCGACATTTTTCTCTCTACATTTCTTATCCCCGTGGAGAGGTTGGGTTACAATTTAAATATGAGCTATGAATTCTTTTCTTTAATTTTATTTAATTATCTCATTCACACGTTTAATTGTCAATTCTAGTTTATTAAATTAGAATTATGCTAAAACCCAAAAAGTTTAGTTAACATTGAGTCGCACATGCTTCCATTGTGGTCTTGATTAAAGTAGGTTCAATCAAGTTCTATTTCATGATATAGGTATCCCACATTCACACCCAGTGCACTGTTCTTTTAAGATTTTATCAAAATGGTGCCAATAGACCTTGCGATTGCGACCTTCAATGTTGCGGTCATTATATACGTGCACCGACATTCTAGCGGTCGCAACAATCAATGCTGCGCCCGCACACTATTGGCTCCTCATGTGTCCGACCGCAACGTTTATAGGTCACAGCCGCAACCTCTGCTTAGTTCTAGTAGATCAATTCTACTCCAATCGTCTATTTTTTTTGTTTACAATATTTTATCAATCATCTAATATGCAATCTGCAGTGTATTCCAGCATCATTAGGACTTAAAATCCCTTAAAATTGTTATCTTTTTATTGGAAAGTATAATGTGATTATTATGTAGCCTTAGCTTAGCCTTCTATGTGATTAGGACTTGTTAGATTAACTTAGCTAGTTTCATTCCTTGCTTTTCGAGTGCGATTTGCTTTATGAATCTTTTAGTTAGAATTTGCATGTCTTAGGATCTTGGATTTCTTTTATACTTTGTTGGGTATTCTATATACCTATGCTATGTGTTTTCATTATTTATTTTTGAATATTCTCTCTTTACCTCTATTTTCTATATTTGCATATATTTGAGAAACCTAATTAAGAATCAATGATGATTAATAGAGGCCAACTTTGCAGTTGAGCAAGCGGAGTGCCTAACACCTTTTTGGATTCGTACCTTAGCCCCCAGAGGAGAGGGAGAGAATTAAGTTGCATACAGAGCTTGAACATCTCCGAAGAGGAGAGGGAGAGAATTAAGCTTGCTCAATCTTTTAAGAATGGGGATTGATCCACTCTAGTTACTCCATAGAACTTAAGTGAGTATCTCCTCGATTCTAAGCCTTCCTTTGATGCTTTGTCTTTATTTCGAAATGTTGAGGCTGCAGAAATTTCTATAGAGAATGCCCCTACTCAACCTTCCACCAAGAGACCCCGAATCATGACCCATTACCAAAAAGACCTGGATGTCTCAACTTGTAAAGAGTACATCCCAAGCAAAACTCCAACCAAGGCTGCTGAGACGAGTCATAAAGACAAGAAAATTACCTCTACGAATGAGAGGATTATGCCTGGTTCTGATGTTGCTTCGACAGGAGGTGAGTCTATCTCTGACCAGCCAAGAGAAAGAAACCTGAGCAAAGGAAAGGAGGTTGTACCTACCTCTCTCCTCCTTTGTGTTGCCACTCAGGAAATTATTGTGTCCTCTATTTTTATGGATGGAGATACTGGTCTAAAAATGGTTGAAGGAACGGTCCTCCTGCGACCAGAAAGCAATGAGCCAACTGACTGTAACAAAGCTAACCCAGCGTTTCCATCAAGAAATAGCTAAGGTATCTTTTCTCCACTTTCGCACTTTGTGATATGTTGTTGCTTCTTATCTGTCGTTATGTTGGTTAACACTGTTTCAACACTTCTAGTCTATTGCATTGGGCCATCATATGGCCCTTCGTTTTGGCAAAGAAAGAGATCTTCCATCAGAACTCCGAGAAGAAATTGATGGCCGCCGGTCAGAGCATTAAGGCTTTGAAAAGCGAGGTAGTTATGTTAAAGGCAAACTTGGGGAGATTAGACACTCTGGAAGTTGATCTAGAGAGGGCTAAGGCCATTGATGAGGGACAGCTCTAAGAGAAGACAAAAGTGCTTGGTCAGATGAGCTTGCAGCAAAACCAGTTGGCAGAGTTGCAAACTCAATGTCAAACGCTAGAGGCTTTTATTGCTGCCGAGTGGACTACTGCTATAGAGGCATTCAAGGGCTCCAAAGAGTTCTTGCAACTTATCTTTGACAACATAAACTCTCTCGAAGTGAGTGTTATGTTAGTGGAGCAATGGGAGAACGGCTTGGAAGCCTTTTGCCAGCGTGCGAGCAGCTTGTTCCCTGACCTTGATTTCTCCCAAATCAAGCCTAAAGATGATGATGCCTCTCTAGCAGTTGGGTCTTCTCCGGCGAGGGAGGTTAAAGATGAAGTCCAGTCCCTTCCTACTCCTAATCACTAATCCCCTCTATCTCTACTCTTTATCATACCTCTGTTATTGTTTGAAAATACTTAACATTTCATTTTTCTAGTTGATTATTTGAAAACATTTACATGTTGAGCTGGTTTATATGCTTTGATACACTAATACTTTGATTTCTATGATTATAACTATACTTGTACTTGTTGTGCTTGTTTCAGTTTTTAAAACTTTTTGTTTCTTTATCTTTGTGATTTTTTTTAATAGTCTATACGTAAACTTTGTGAGCTTATTCTTTAGCTCCCATATTAGTATTTACCCGTTTCAGGGTGCTGATTTCGTTTTGTATCATAGCGCTAACCATTGGATGATCAACTTTTAATGCCTTGTAGGGGTTGATCAGCTTTTATCGCCATGTAGGGGTTGATCAGCCCTTGCCCGTTCGTGACCTTTAGCCTCAGCCTCTACAACTTTGGGGGCTAAGCTTCTCCTGGTCAGCCTTTACCTGTTCTTGGCACTTGGTCTCAGGCACCGCAATTTTGGGGGCTGACCTTCTCCTAATCAACTGTTACCCGTTCTTGGCATTTAGCCTTAGTCACTACAACTTTGGGGGTTAACCATCATCTGGTCATCCCTTGCCCATTCTTAGCATTTAGCCTTAGGCACTGCAACTTTGGAGGCTGACCTTTTTCTGGTCAGCCCTTACCCGTCCTTGGCATTTAGCCTCAGGCACTGTAACTTTGGGGGCTGTATGAATGTAAAGAATAAGAAAAAACACAACCGGATATAGCTTCATTGAATTTCATAAGATAAATAAATAAATAAAAACATTGATGACATTATATTTCAATTACAATTACTGCTCGTGCATAATTGCACTTAAGGTGTTATGCATTTTATGAGTGTCGTGATTCTTTTCCTTCCATGGTTTGGAGCTTTTACACACATTTTCCTTGATGAGCTGTTATCACATAAGGCCCTTCCCAATTTGGCCCCAATTTCCCTTCTGTTGGGTTCCTGGTTGATAAGATTACCTTTTTATGGATAAGATCTCTTGGGTTGAATATCCTCTCCCTTACTCGTGAGTTGTAATAGTTTCTCATATGTTCCTAGTACACTGCTACACTTATTGCTGATGTTTCTCTATTGTAGGACATGAACCTAGGTAAAGATAAACTTCTCGACGGCTCCATCGTCTCTATGTGGGGCCGAATGGAGTTGGAAATGAAGCCTTTGGTGCTACGGGCGTCGTACTGGTGCTATCGGGGGTCTTTGGTTCGAAGATTGAGAGCAATGGTTCCCATATGGCTCGCCGCTTGCTCAAGAGCCATGCTCACAAGTCCTTGCTCCTATATGAGGGTGAGTGGGCTAGGTTTTTCCTCCCTGAGATTCTAGTGCTGGATTTATATTCTGAGGGGATGTAGTTTCTTTCCTCATCTTCAAGGTTCTGTTAATTCGTGGCGAACTCTTTGATAATGCTTTCAAGCCCCGTGTTCCTTGTGGACCTAGGGGTAAGGGTGATGGAGAAACTTCTCAATGACTCGTCCTCATTCAGGTTTGACGGGCCTCTTGCTAGTGAGGCGCCCTGCAAGCTCTTATTCTTTAGGGCCATATGGAGTTTTACAATCTCCATACTTATGCAGTTGAGAGCGTTATTGTGGAGGAGATGCTCCTGAGTTGCCTTAGATATACCACGCACCTTCTGTCTTCTGGGATGGCGTGGGGTGGATTTACACTCTTCGCTATGCTGTTTTGATCCACAGGGTTGCCTGCAAGGAGATTGGTTTTCGTTGCCGGTTGACTTTGCACAGAGTGAACTCGCCATCTCGCTCATTAATTTGAGCTTTAGCTAGAACTTTCCCACCAACAGTGCCAAATGTGCAAGAGTGAATCTACAGGAATGAGATAGGGATGGAAAGAACTAGACCCGGATCCTTATGTTCGACGGCTTGATCGCTCATGCACAAAGAAATAGGGGTGAATATCGTTGTTTTGATCCATGGGGCTACCTGCAAGGAGATTGGTCTTCGTTGCCGACTGACTTTGCATAGAGTGAACTCGCCATCTCACTCTTTAATTTGGGCTTTAGCTAAAAAATTTCCACTGACAGTACCAAATGTGCAAGGGTGAATCTACAGGAGTGAGATAGGAATGGAAAGAACTAGACCCAAATCCTTGGGTTTGACAGCTTGATTGCTCATGCACAAAGAAATAGGGATAAGACTGGCCAGCAGGCTTGGTTGAAAAGCCCTTCCGATGCTTATGTTAGCGAACTATGAGATGGAAGAGAAAGCTCTTAAGAGAATTTTGTAGAGTTTCATTAAGTAGGGTTGTATCTATGTACCTTGTCTTTTGGATTTAGTATTTATAGTGTCATCGTATGGGATTTGGTGAGAAAGGAGCGAATCCCCAGGTTTGGTTCTAGCGGGAGTTATCGACTTTCCCCTCTTGGGATCTGCCCGAGGCTTTTCTTTCTAAATCGGTGGATTGTTTTATCATTTCGACTCATATTAGGTGTCATTCAATGCAGAGTTGTACAAATGTAACAATGCCATTAATGCTCGGTCTGCCATTAATGCTCAATCGTCCCATCTCATTAAATATGTTCTGACTTCGGTTGCAGCTTGTATCATTACGCTCAAGCGAGGTCTGGAGATCGGTCTGACCATGCTATCTTGCTCTGTAGCAGCCTTGTTTGTCGCTTCGTTTCTTGAGCCCATTGGTCCTAATTCCGAACAGTGGTTGGCCCATATGTGTTTGGGTTGACCCTCTTTAGCAACTTTAAGCAAAAAGTCTAATTTAATGCCAAGTTGCCAAACAAGCACGTAATATTGTGATTCTTGAAATAATTCTGTACAACTTTAACTTATGGTGACTTATTTGTCAACTTTTTAGTGACGAAATAAGATTCAAATTCACTTACAATTGGATATTCCTCGATGGGATAGAGAGCACTTTGGCTTCCTCTCGTTTTTGCCTTATATGGAAAAAGTATAGTCACTCGTTCCACCTTGGATTTCTAATTTATCATAATAATAATTACTAAACTTGCTACGTTCTTCACACTAATTCAGATCAAGTCTAACAGTGAAAATTTTAATTTTTAAGAAATTTAGTCTTTTTAAGAAAAAAAAACTAAAGAAGAGAATAAAAATTCCCTTCTCCTCTTTTAAACATATCCAAAGATACCCCAAGATACTGGACCCAGATTTTTTTAAATCCACCTTCTTTAATCTAGTCTTGGCCTTAGGGCAAATTATCCAGAATTTGGCTAAATTAAAAGTTTTACCAAGATGATTTTTCCACTACCAGATCTAGTTTGGGTTGGGCTAAGCCCACACTTGGGCCTTGGCCCATATTTGCAGTCTCGTCCAACCTTATAGCTCTGAGTTGTTTGAGAATAAAATGAAATCACGAGAATCTCTTTCTTTTTCTACAATACTAGCAGCGGGATCACACGAGATGTGTCTGTAATTTGATTTATCGTGATAAATATAATAAAATTTATCATACTATTCATTTATTAAAAAAAATAAAAGAGAGAAAAGAGTAGTTACATAACTATTTTTTTGAAATTTAAAATTTAGAAGATTAATAAGAACAATTTCGAAATAAGAAATGCAAAAAAAATAAAAAAAATTATCGTGATAGATACAATAAAATTTACCATACTATTCATTTATTAAAAAAAATAAAAGAGAAAAAAAGTAGTTACATAACTACTTTTTAAAATTTTAAAATTTAAAAAATTAATAAAAATAATTTCAGAATAAAAAGTCCAATCGACTTCAAAATTGTTTTTTTTATAGTAGTATAGATATACTATATCCAAAAATAGATCTTAAAATTGGAATAAATGTTTTCAAATCATCTATTTATCAAAGATTAAGAGAAATCAGAAAGCCTCGTTTGGTTGATGATTCAAAATCACTCTTTAATCTATTTATTTAAAGGTCAAAAAAAATATTAAAAATCGCATTTTGTCTCTAAACTAACAAGTTAAAACCCTTTTAATTAAACAGTTTTTTTATTTATGTAATTAAAGAATTAAAAAAAAATTTTTTTTAAAACCAAATTGCCAAACAAACACTTAAGTTAATGTGATTCGTGAATTGCGAATACAAATCCTTCAATTTGATATAATTTTTCTCAAAATTTGATCTTCCCATCACTCTTAAACTCTAAAGATCATACTAAACACTTCCCAACTCATGAAAAACTTGTATTTGTTAGAATAAATCAAACTTTGTCATCCTTTGCTATTGAAACCAACTCTGAAAGACGGTCAATAAAAGCTTAAACAACCCTATCATGATCAACCCATACTTGAAAATGATTTATTTAAATATAAAAAAAAGTAGCCTGGCCCACCAAACACCCACTTCTATAAAGACCCAACAACTTCACAAATCGGTGGGGTGGCATCAAATGAGGGTACATGATACCATAAAGTTTTTTCTCTGAAAAGTATGTTCCTTCCCTATCTCATATTCAAGAAAATGTAAGATAATGGTAGGGATGTAATTTGAGTCCGGCCTGGTCGTGGATCGGGCAGGTTAAGCTCGGCTCGGGCCCAACGGATTCTTACGAAATTTTTGGGCCGGACCGGGCCGGGCTTAGCTTTTTGGCCGGGAGTCGACCAAGGCCCTAAGTGCTACAGGCTCGGGCTTGGGCTACAGGCTCAGGTCTCGGGCCGAACTTAGGGCCTGAGCTTTTGGGCGGGCCTAACCAGCCCGACCCATTTGTTTGATTTTTTTTTTTAAATTATTATATTATATAAGTTTATTATATTATAAAAATAAGTCTATATTAGTTTATATAAAAATAAGTTTATAAGTTTATTATTATATGTTTATATAAAAATAAGTTTATTATTATATAAGTTTAT
>JAOTRH010173363.1:0-12312 GCA_034768845.1 Heliamphora exappendiculata | reverse complement strand
CTTGGAATAACATTTGAATTTCCTAAAAATTTGCATGACAATATGGAGGTGATTATTTTCCTAATAGAGGCAATTTTCCTTTTAAATATTTGCCAAGTTCACAATAGTCACACTTGTAGATTTCAACAATTACTGTAAACTTGGACTCGGCTTGAAATAATTATTTATTTGTTTATTTATGTTATTTATTTTGGTTTTTATTAGAATTTTTTAATATTTTGGATCGTTTTTTTTTTCTTCCGATTTCCCCATTGGAGACTAATGAAATGGAAATAAGTTTTGACTAATATATATATATATATATATATATATATATACATAAAGTGATGAGATAATGTGTTACAATTTTGTTGGTTGAAAATAAATTTTGCATAATTTCTATTTTTATTTTGTAACATAAACATCATGAACATCCATATGTTAACACAATTAACGTCACTTAATTTTGTTTCTTTAAATTACTCTCATATACATGGAAAGAAAATTTTTTTATCACTTTCTTCCCTAATTTACTCCTAAAAATTTGAAGTCCCACTTTATGTTTCTCCATCTAACTATTACTGGAAAAATATTCTCAATCAATATCATATATATATATATATAACATAAAAGTACGATCGGCACTGGAAATAAAAAATAAAAAATACTCCAACTCTTTGTTATGTCACTAACCCAAGTACCCAACTATGAATTATGAATACATAACTTTTGATATTTTTCTTTAAGTAGTATTTTTTAAGTTTTATGTGAAAAGTATTTACTTAAAACTAATAGTACTTCTACAGAATATTCACTGGATAATGGCTAATAGTCATGGGAGAAACAAATAGTGATTGCTAACATTTTTCTAAAAGTAAAATGAAAAATCATATCAGACTTGATTTCAATTTGATAAAAAATAAATTCAAGTCTCGTAATTGCTAAAATTTAAGCATTTATTTTTCAAAATTCAGAATTAAAAAAATAATAATTTCTTCATTAAAAATAGCTCTCTATATTAATTTTTTACTTTTTTTAGTTTTTTATGTTTTTATTGCTAACTATTTTAAGTTTAGAATTATGCACTTAATAGGTACGCACAAATAGTGACATCTATAAGTAATTGGAGTTATGAGTTAAAACAGTCGCTTAGCAAAATTTTAAGTATGATAACACTGCTTTCAAATATTTGTCTTAAAAAAACTTTAAACTTATTTTCATATTTATTATTATAATCAACTATTAATAGCAAAATATCTATTCTTTAAATTTAAAATATATAATTTTTATTACCGTACATAGAACAGCCTAATGGGTTCATTATTAGTGATGAATTACAGTGTATTACTTCATGCCCAGGAAACTTACTCGTAAATTTACCTAGAATTCAAAATTGATAGTTTAAATTCAGCTGCATTATCGTGCACACAACTCACTAAGTCTGCACTGTTGATTTTAAATTTGGTGTAAAATTCTTAACAACCTTTTTAGGTACAACGTATTTTTGAATGAATTATCTTATTGTATCATAAAATCCACAGTAGTTCTACAATTCCATAATCCAAATCCATAAATTTATCTACAATTCAAAATGAATTATCAAGATTCAGCAACACACACCACATAGTTGAATCTTGACCATCCATTTTACATTCGGGATAACTTTTTTAGTTTGTTTTATGGGTTTGTAGCATTTTTAAAAAGATCATTTGTCATTAATATGTCATAACTAAATCCAAAGTCTATTAGAAATAAATAATGGCACTAATTGTTGCTAAACAAGTGGCGCAGGGACACTTGTTAGCAGGACCCATTGTAAAAATAAAGTAATTTCTTTTTTGATGATATTTGATGGTGTTTGGATCAATTTACATGTATCTCGATTAATTTTTAGGGGACCAATCCTACTATGCACTTATGGAAAGCTTAATTAAAGTCGAGGTAAAATTTTGTATAAATTAACTCCAAAAAATTAATAACTTAATAGCATATAATTTGTTTCGAAGTTGAGATTTTGAATGAAACAAACCTCAAAGTCTCAAATCTTTAACCCTTTAGGATTTGTAAAATAGGGCAATTATGTTAAATGTTTATGAACCCCTTGGCTAGTTGTCTTGAATGAATCAAATTGGCAAGTTTGAACTTGTGAAACTTCTCGCTTTCTAAGACAGAAGGGACCATTGAGAAGGGACCATTAAATCGTCATACTGTTATACTTTATACATATTTACACCAACTTCATGTAATACCACATTTTATGTCGGTGAGAGCCTAAAAAATTAGTTTAATATATATAGAAATAAACAAAATACTACTAATGTAATTTAGACTTAAACATTTTGAAATGTAATTTTAAAATTTACATTTAAATTATTAGACCAGAAGTCTACTGGCAATCAAGCATCATTATACTTGAGATTTTTGCCAATTATACAAACATCCTCTATATTTACTTAAATTACTTTGACCTCTGTTAAAGAAGTTGTTGGTCGAGGTAATATAGGAAAATTATAAAATTTGACTGTTTTCCCTTTTGCTTCGGTCTTAATCTTTTCTGTATATCTTGAAATAGTGATAAGTATATTAGAAAGAGAGTGCGTTACATTATTTCAACATTCTAAAGATAAGTGGTAAGGTTTGTATAGTTATTTTATATGGGTTTTTGCCTCATTTTTAATAAGGTCTCTTGAACGGTAAAATTAGTTCTCAAAAATTAATCGAGATGTACATAACTTAATCCAAACACATTGAGATATTCCAAAAAAAAAAAAGAAAAAAAAAGCTAGGTTTTGTTGTCAAAAACCTTTGCATAATTATTGCCCATACTTTGATTCAATTACAATAATGCAATACTTAGACTCTGAATTGGTCTAATTGTGAAGTCTAATTACAATGAGAGAAAAGCACTATAACTTACTTTAAGATTGCAACACATCAAAAGCAATTTTCGCCATAATGTTTTTGTTGGTAATGCAGAAGTAATAATATTTTTAAGGCTTGTTTTTTCATTTTTAGACTATCTTTTAGAAAAATTGGAAAAGATGGGATTAAAGTTTGAGATAGTGAAGACGTGTGGAACCATATGATAATGGTTGATATTAAAAAATACCACGTACCTTCACTATCAAATCATGCATTTTATTTGGTATTAGATAATATTCATGTATAGGGGACTAAATGCAAAAATAATCTGATTTACTCAATCCAATCCTACTTTTAATATTGGATGCGGCAAACTTTGAATATTTATCTGTACATACCTTATATTATCTCACTTACATTGTCTCTCTATTCATCAAATTAGTTAATTGCATATTCTACTTTGATTTACTTAAAGCACACAAAAATAAAAGACAAGAAAGATTTTTTAAATTAAAAATCATTGTCTTCTTTAATTAGACATTTTCGTGGTTGTACTCACTTTTATTGGACAGTTTTTGTGCATGAGTTAGGAAACTTTACCTAAACACGATAGATAGATAGATAGATAGATAGATATATAGATATGTTTTTCTTTTTGGGAGAGAAGTATTATGTTTAAATATATTTTTAAGCAATCATAAATCAAACAAAAGAATGCAAGGAAAAAAATAAACCATCTCCAAAAGGAGCAAAAACCGTCACAAAAGATAGAAAAATAGCTTTCACGAGGAAAGATTGTTACAAACTTCTATACTGGAGAATATAAACTCCTATGAAAAGAGGGCTCAATATCAAATTAAAAAAAAAAAGGAGTTGGAGTATTGATTCCATGAATCTCAAATTAATTTTATGAAATGGTTACAAATTGGCATTTTTTTTGAAAATTATAAGATATTCTGAGGGTATTCTCGTCTTTACGAAATGGTTCACTCTCCAAATAGATGCATGTGTGAGCTGCACTTGCCGTCAATTTAAAAAAGAAAAAAACGTTAATTTGAAAGGAAAAATAAGGTGACGCACTTTAGTCCCGGAAACCATCAAGAGTTATGAGGTGATCATCAAAGGGGCAAACTGAAATTAGCGGTTTATTTAATTCAAAGGTATATATAGCAAGTATTGATGCAATGAATCTCAAATGAATTTTATTTATATTCAATGTTTGTATTTGTATCACATAATTTCGTACATTGACCTTGTTTGAGCTAATTTCTGTTTATTTTTTGTCTTTTTTGAATTTTTTTAGTGTTTTGATTAAATTTTTTTTTTCTTTTTTAAATCATCTCGATAATGTGAATCGAAAAATAAAAATTTTTGAATGAAAAAAAAAACACTAAAGACAAAAATAAGTAACATAAAATTTAGTTAATTGGCTTATTTTAACTTACTTTTGTCTTTTTTAAAATTTCTTAATATTTTAATAAAAAAATTATTTTTTTGATTCGTATCAATTAAAAAAATTAAAAAGTATAATAATTTAGCTAATCGATAAAAAAACGCACACAAATTACAAAAATAAACTAAATAAAATAAGCAAATAAATAATTATACAAAATAGAACAAATATTATTTTAGTAAATTAATTTGGTCACATTAACATACCCAATTGTGCCACGTGCACAAATCACAATGTATTTTGCCAAACGCGGACAAAACACAAAATATTTTATCTATGTTCTTCAGTCTATATGAATTATTATGTGTAAATAGCATTTTTGTAACATACCCTACCCTTCATGACTTTTTTTATTTCATGGACACACGCATTGACACCTTCCTTTAATACAACCCATGAATAAACATTGTTGGTCACAAAAGTCCGTACAGTCATTCCTATTATTGCATTGCTGGCCCAGCATAATCGGATCCTTCTCGTCAATCAGACAGTCGCCGTCGCCGTCATCGGTGCAAATTGCTCCTCTCACCTTTGATAACTGCATATCTGTTAAATCAAAACATTTTTGCATTCTTTAAGAATAATTTTTTTATCAGATTTTTTTATTCTTGCAAATTATTCAATATTCGATTAAACGCGTATACTTTCTAATTTGTTTTGTTCAAAAAAAATTTAAAAGTATTTGAACAAAATAAATAGACACTTAAGGGTTACGTATGTTGAAAAAATATTTATTGTGACAAAATTAAGTTCATGTGACGAGCATAATATCGTCATTAATTAAAAGTAAGTATTTTGTGATAAGAATATGAGTAGTAACTAAAAATCTTAAGTTATGTTTTTTGTGATGAATTTTTATTTCACATAATTTTGGTCATTAATGTGTGGTGGGAAAATAGATTTGGTGCTAAAAAATGTAGTGAAAATAATTTTAACAATAACAACAAAGAGTGACAACATTTTTAACTTTTAAATTAATTTCATTACATCAACTTTTTGGGAAAATATAAATTAGTTTCATACAATATATTGTTATATTTTTGTGATAATTTTGTACTTACTACATAAATTTTATTGTTAACTGTACATGTAACAAAAAAAATAGATTTAGCGCCAAAAATTTTTTAGTGTCAACAATTTTAGTGGCATCGAATAAATTGTGACTAAAAAATGATTATTAGTGATAATATTTTTTATTTATCATTAAATTGCATTAGAATAATCTTTTGTAATAATACAAATTGTTGTCACAAAATGTATAGTTGTGTTTAATAACGAATATTTAATTTTTTATTAAAATCTTATTCGAGTTAATACTTTAGTCTACAATAATGATAAGTAATTATTTTTTTCAAGTGAAAATAAGCATCTTAACTTTAACTAATTGTCTATGTTAAACTATTTGTTTAACTAAGAATATCTATAATCTAAAAATAGATTGAAAATGGAGTTTTTAGAGTAAATTTTGAAAATATGTTCGATTTGTATTTATTTTCAAAATTTATTTGATTTTTATTTTTAAAAAATTATTTTAATTTTTAAAATTTTTAATTTTTTTTTAATTTAACGTACTTAATTGGCTAATATTAGATCATCCATCTCGAAGATTTATCAGTTTTTAAATTAAACTAAACAGTAATTTAAAGTAAATTCGAGCAAAAAAATTGCTCAAAAAACCTATAACATACGTAAACTTTATTTCAACAAACTCATCCCTTATTTAGTAGATTTAGTCAAATAATTAATACAAAATATTTTTTCTTTAGTTGATTGATATTATTTATAATCAATTAATATTGAATTATTTACTATAATTGTTTTTATATTTCTTTGAGGTAAATGACTTGAATATGTATATTTAAATTTATAATTTTTCATCAATGTATTTTATAGTATAAAAATAAATAGAATGAATTTGAATAAATAACAATGAACACATTTAAGAAAGTAAAAGTTTTAGGTTCGACTCTTCTTAGCATTTTCTATCTATCTATTAGGATAATTAAGTATTAACCTTAATATGAGGTGAAGGTGTAAATGGATTCGGAGTTTTTTTGCGATTGATTGCTTATAATAAAAAAACAAAACAAAAAAATTTGAAATGATATTATTTTCTTTTGTGAAATAGATTTTTTTAAATTTAATTATTAGTGACAAGACTTGTTATCACTAAATAATTTAGAATATTTTGATGACTTTTATTGTCACTAAAAGTTATTTTTAAGAATTTTAAAATAATATTTTAGTGACAATTAGTCTCTATAGTAACGATATTTGTGTATATTTAGTTACAAATTAAAACTTCACAAAAAATAATTATTTAGTGATAATACTTATTTTGTCACTAATATTATTAGTTTTTGTGATAGAAAGAATAAGTTGTTCATCTATACTTTTAGCTATGGATTTTTAATGACAACTCTTTGACGACTCTTTTATTGTCACTAAAAGTCGTTAGTGACAAATAATAAATATTTTATGACAATTTTGAATTGTCACTAATGATTAATTTTCTTGTAGTGACGGGAAAAGAAAAGAAAAAGGAAAAATGATTGTTTTATAAAGCATGTGTTCAATTGTTATAAAAAAATATGAGTATCAGGATAATACTTTTTTTGGAGAAAATATTTTCTCAAAAAATTAATTATATAAAAATTATAAGATTATGCAGGAAATATTTTCTCAAAAATTAATTATGTAAAAATTATAAGATTATGCATTGGAGGAGAATTTTTGTTAGTTTGTTTGCAAACTAAACAGGTAATGAAAAGCTTTCTTCATATTTTTCTTTTATTTTCTTTTTATTCATTTCACTTTCTTGTAAATTATTTTCTCATATAATTTTCTTAACAACTTAACAAAGTCTAAATATATTAAAATATTTTTTTGTTTTTAGTGAATTTGTTTTCAAATTTAACCCAAGGGAGACGACTCTGTAAATTGCTCTAGAAGAAACTAAACAAGTAAAAAAAAAAAATGTATGCTAAAAAATGAAAGAAGTTGAAAAGGCCGCTTAGGCCTGGTTTGAGATAGGTGCTTATATATTTACTTATTTAATTTTCATTTTTAGTGATTTTGTTTTATCTTTTTGTTAGAAATGTTATATTATTTCAATTTCTCTCATGACTTGAACATGTATATAAAGTTTACTCAAAGTAGGAAAAAAAGTTCAGAACAAAAGACAAAATTAAATTAATCAAAATAAGTCTATAATCTCTTTTTTTTTTCTTCTTATTTTTGTATTTAGTGATCTTTTTTAATATTTTAATCACAAAAATTTATTATTTTGGTTTCTTCTCATTGAGTTGGTTCGAACAGTTTTTTACTAAAAGATAAGAAATAATTTAGAAAAAATAAAAATAGGCAATATTTTTATTTTTTATCCCGAACTAGGGCTTATTGAAATGCTATTGAGTTTCTTAATTTTTTTTTTTTTTCCGATAAAAAAAAAAGAAAAAAAGAAAAAACCCAATCTCAATAGTGGCTTTTAAATTAATATAACAGATCAACAAACGGGACTAGCATGTGCATAGATTAGAGTGTAGAGAAAAGATAGAAACTAACCAGATACAGCAAACAAGAGGATGGCCAAGAAAATCACTTTCACAGAAAAATTGTTCATGTCTTTTTGGTGTCATGGTAGATTGAAGATTCCTTTTTACTGAGAGCTTCCTCAGACGGTTGTGCTCACGGATTGTACGTTGGGTCATGTAAGAATTGTGAAAGGTTAAAAAATTCTGATAGTTGGTTTTTACATTTCTAACCTTTTCAATTATTTTAGAAGAGAACACAAATAATAATAATATTAAATTACTTTTGAAAATTTTTAGCAGATAAAAGTCATAAAAAGCTAATTTCACCAAGTCAATAGCTTTCTTATTGTAATAGCATAGATATATAGAGTGGAGAATTCATTTGGGGCAATTTTGTTTTAAATTAATAATGCTATGATGATTAAATTAATTTATCAAAGTAACATATCAAATGATACACAATCACAAGTATTGAATATAATAATTTTCACATGAACTTTACTTGTATTTAATATTTGTGATTGTCTTACATTATTTGAATTATTAATTTTGTAGATTAATTTGGTGATTCTAACAATACTCGTCAACTTTTTAGTGTTTGAAAATTGATTTCCAAACAAGTGCATGACTATTAGGCATAGCAATTTCTCTATTCCCGTCCCGTTCCGTCCCTGCATTTTCAAAAATTCCGTTGCTCCAAAGACGCGGGCGTAATAACATGAAAAACAAGCATTTATTAAGGTAAGATTTATTGTAATCCTGTTGAAGAACAAAAATTCAAAGGTTTCCCACAGAGAATTCAAAGAACATGCATTATATTCAATACTTGTGATTGTATTTGACATTTACATTCAAAAATAAAATAAAATTTTGTTATTAGGTTTGATATGTTGTATTCGACATTTACATTCGAAAAAAAAATAATCATCTTATATAATTTATTTTTATTAAATAATGTTACGTGTATATGATATTATTACAATACTGAATTTAATTTATTGGTTCTTAATTTTATTTTAAGAAAGAGAAACAAAGGTGAGGTGAGAAAGAGAGTGAAAAAATCCTTAATAATGGTGTTGATTTTATTGATAGAGTAATTTGAGAGAGTGAGGAAAAAAAACAATTAGGAGAGAAAAATGGTCAATTCTAGGTAATTTTTTGAATTCTCTGTTGGAAACCTTAGAATTTTTGTTCTTCAACAGGATTACAATAAATCTTACCTTAATAAATGCTTGTCTTTGGAGAGCAAAGGAATGCATCACTGTAGAGCTGTCAATTTTTTCCACCGCCCTATATTTTTTTAGGTTTCTGTCCTATTATATATGAGTTTTTTTCGCATATGATAATAAATAGAGTGGGACGGTATTTGTTCCATGTCCTATTTTTTTTTATAATACTCTCAATTATATAACATAAATATTTTTTAAATTTGAATACGTGTATAAAATATATATTTTTAAAATATAAAATGTTTAAAATATTAAAATATTATATTTATTTTTAATTTTTCTTATCTATTCTTACATTTTATATTTTTAGTTATATCGATTCATCAACTACTATTTTTATTTATTATATTATCTATAATTTTTATTAATTTACTTTTTTAAATCTTAAAATTTATTTTCGAAATATTCATGTTCCCGTATCATTCACCACTGTTTTTATATTTTTTTTTTGTTCTCATCTCAATCAAATAAATAATGGGAATGGAAGAGATTATCCCGACTTCACCTCACCCCATTAGCATCCCTACGCATTTATATAGATTTGACACAACTCGTATTTTGCTAATGAGTTCAAATTCTAAACGGATGGCCTGTTTAAATGCCAATTTATTGGGTCTTAATTTTAGTTTAAGAGAGAGAGAGAGAGAAACAAAGGTGAGGTGAGAAAGAGAGAAAAAATCCTTAATTATGGTGTTGATTTTGTTGATAGAGTGTGAAAATATTTAGGTATTAATTTTAGAGAGAGATGGGAAAAAAAAACCAATTAGGAGAGGCAAATGGTCAATTTTATGTAATTTTCTGGATTCTCTTTAGTAAATCTTAGAATTATTGTTCTTCAACCTGATTATAAGAAATCTTACCTTATTAAATGCTTGTTTTTCATGTCATTACACGCATCTTTGAAGCAACATAATACATTACTCTTGAGATGACAATTTTTTTCATCTTGCTCAATTCTCATATGTTTCTGTCCAATTATTATATATGAGTTTTTTTTACCTCCGATAACAAATAGACTGGAGTCGTATTTATTCCTCATCTCGTTTTTTTTTGCCCTGCCATTGATTACATAAAATAAATATTTTTAAATTTTAAATACATGTATAAAATATATATTTTTTAAATATTAAAATATTATATTTATTTTTAATTTTTCTTCTCTATTCTTACATATTATATTTTTAATTCTATCGATTTATCAACTACTATTTTTATTTATTATATTATCTATAACTTTTATTAATATTATTTTCTTAAATCTTAAAAATTATTTTCAAAATATCCCAATTCCCATCTCATTCACCACTTTTTTATATATATTTTTTGTATTCTCGCCCCCAATCAAATAAATGATGAGAATAGTAGAGCTTATCCGGACTCCACCACACCCCATTAGCATCCCTACGCATCAGGAAGATTTGACACAGCTGGTATTTTGCTAATGAGTTCAAATTCTAAACGAACGGTCTGTTTAAATGCCAATTTACGGTAAACCAATCACCGCTTCACACATTTATTATGGTTAGTTTAAATTCTAGCTAAGGGTTTGGTTAGTAACTAGTTTAAAATCTAATTTTTTTGTTATTTTAGTTAAAAAATTAAATTTATTTTAAAGCATGTTATTTGATAATTTAATTTTTAAGTTAATTTTTTTGAAATTTGTTATTTGGATAAAAAGTTATCTTTTTTTTGCTTTTTATTCAAAGTAGACAATATTATCTTTCTATATATTTGATATTAATAATTATATATAGTTGTTAGTGGTAGTAATTTGCCAAACGAATAATCTTAACTTTTTAGCATTTTTTGCCAAAAAACACAAAAAATCAAGGCCTAAGAATGCTTGTTTGTCTATGAAAGGCAAAAAATAAAAAAATCAAGGCCTAAGAATGCTTGTTTGTCTATGAAAAATCACCCAGATCAAAACATTGAATATACAAATAATTATCATATTTAATTTGGATTTTTTTTCAAAAAAAAGTCTTAAGATCTTGACAATTGAATAAATTTTGTAATTTATAAAAATCGTATTTGAAATATGATTATTTATGTTCGTTGGCAACAAAATGTATGCCCCGTTTGGGCTATCTAAAAAAATTAAAATTTTGATTTAAAAAAAGTAATTGCATATAAGGTAAAAACCTATACATATTCCAACTAACTTTTTTTTTTGAGTAAAATGGGTATAATCTCTCATTTAAAAATTTAACTATACTCATAATAATAAAAAAATTATACCAATATTCTAAATAATATAACTTAAAAATAATTGCATATAAGATAAAAATAAGTACCTTAAAAAAAGGCACGGCTTCTCTCCCGTCTAGTAGAGGGATTTTTGGGCTTAAAATAGAATTACTTTGAAAAAAGAGGACTGACCCAGTTTAGTTCGGCAATTTTTTAAGCTTAAAATATAACTATTTTGATAATTTTAACCGTTTATTTTATTGCTCATAGTTTATATATTATTATTGTAAAAAATTAAGTTTATCGGATATCGTTAACTGCCGTAACAAATTACATTTATGTTAACAAAATAAATAAAAAAACAAACATCACAATTTATTTTTTATTAATATAAACGTGATTTGTTAAGACAACTAACGATATTCGATCAACTTAATTTTTTATAGTAATAATATATACACTATAAATAATAAAATAAACAATTTAAATTATCAAAATCGGACTATTTTAGACCAAAAAATAGTCCAACTGGACCGATCCAATCGCAAAAGGAATTAGAGAGAAACCGTTCTCCTTAAAAAATTATTCCATATACCTTTTATTTTTTAAAACAATTAAAACTCTTAAACCTCAAGTTTTTTAGACATTCCAAACATGTACTAAATCTGAGATTGAAATTTTTTGCCCAAATCCTACTTAATTTAATTTGAGTTCAATTAAAAATATCTAAAAAGGTTGAGTTTTAAGATTTTAACTTTTAAAAAAATGAAAAAAAAAAGTGTTTGGGATAATTTTTAAGGTGCTTTTCTTACGTTTTACTAAAATATCTAATATGAAATTATTTTTATTTTTAAATTATAGTATTTGATATATTAATATTTATTGCACTAACTTATGCTAGCTGGTATATACATACATCTATATATTTATAGTTATATGTATCTCAAATAACAAATATATGTTTCTCCATCAGTAATTTCTGTTGGGAGAACTTCCAACGCCGACATAAAATACATGCTCGGGGATCTAGAAAATACATCTTTATTAAACTTTCAACAATTTACAGAAT
>JAOTRH010173352.1:0-12312 GCA_034768845.1 Heliamphora exappendiculata | reverse complement strand
GTGGCGGCGGTTGTGCGATGGCTTGGCTTTTTTTTCTTTCTTTCTTTTTTTTTTTCCTCTCTCTACTTTAACCTCTTTTCCCATTTCGTTTTGATGGATTTTGATAGTTTCTTTTAAGTAATAACAAAAATTTAACAGTTAGACTAAATTGATGTAAAAATTAAATTTAAAGAAAAATTAGTGACATTTACAAACTATAATGGAGGTGATTGATATTTTTATTAATCTCGAGAATGATTAGTGTAATTTATCCTATTAATTAATTACGTTGATTTTAGAAAAAGAAACTGATTTGGTTGTTTTTTCCTTGGTTCAAGTAAAACTCTACCAACACTAAAATTTGATTGTTGGTGAATTTTGATTGGGAAATTTTTATTTATTTTGCATTATTCTTTTTAAAAATTTCAAGTAATTTTTTTGAAGTACACTAATTTTAAAAAAATCACCCATCATTAATTTTTAAAAATTATTTGTAATTTATCAACAATAAAATTTATCTGTCAATCAAATTTCATGGACATTGAAATTTGCACTGTCAGTGAAATTTATATGAAGTAAAATTTTACTATAGATAAATTTATTTATTTATTTTAATAATAATTTTGTCATTTATTATTAATTTTATTTAATAGATTTCAACAAGAAATTTCTAAACTAATTAATTTTATGAAAAACAAACTTGTAAAATGAAAACTACGACATTTTAAAGTTTGTAACTATGAAACTCAATTTAATAGTTGGTTCAAGTTGTGCGGGCATTACTATTGGGGTCATTTGTAGAAAAATATATATATTCTAATTTAGTTGAGGGAGTGAAAAAATAAAAGATTAAGGGGGTGTTTGGCAAAATTATTGATTGTAGCTTTTAACTTCTTATTACTAATTTTATTTATAAATTATAAATTTTTTTAAACCCTCACAATTTCTGCTATAATTTATAATTCTTTTTTCTTTTATTTCAGTTATAAATTACAATTTTTATCAAATATTTTTAAATTCAGTTACAAATTACAATCTATAAATTACTTAGCTAGTTTCATCAATATCAAACACCCTCTAAGTCTTGTTCTTATCAAATTAAATTCTTATAAAAAAATTAATACCAAATCACCCCAAAAAAGTGGTTTTCATAATTCCACCTAAAATTTGGCAGTCAGATAATGAAAAAATGGAAAAGAACAAGAAAAAAGAAATAATGTGACTTCTGGCGGTAGGGCAAATTTGGCGTTTTAGCAGAGATTGCAGGTCATTTTGGGAAAATTGAACAACCTTATAACATACTCAAAGAAACAAATATGGGGAGCTTCTAAATACAATATTGCTAAGTATACCAATTAGATGCCTTAGAATACTTGTACACAATATATAAATGCGCGACTTCAATAAAACTGGCCAAATCTACTATACTTGTGTTTAGACTAAATTTTTTTAGTTGCTTTTAGGTTTTTAACTCTTTTGTAAAAAAATAAATGTCAAATTATGTAAAAAAAAGTAAAAAAAAAGTTTAAAAAAATCTAATAATTCAAATCAATTGCTTTTTTATTCTATTTTTAAACTAAAAAATTACAAAAATAAACTAGTCCAAACACGAGCTAAATATGATGACCGGCGCAGAAAACTCTTTTAACATTTCTGCCTCCATCCCGCTACTGTGTAGTAGTTTGGATTTTTGGACAAGGAAAGAGAGTAGCAATAAAACCATCTAATCTCTCTTCCCAAATATCCTTTTTCTTCTATTTTTCCAATTGTTCCTTTTATTTTTCTATTGGTTCATAATTCATTTTCTATCACTTTGTTTATCATGGTAGCACTTTTAGATTTGGGTGTCTATTAAATCGGCACAAGTAGCCTAACATCAATAATTAATATAAAATTAATGCTAGACAATCACTTTTAACCTTCGATTAGTCTTTTTTAGGAGAGCTAAGTAGAAACCATAATGTCATTTGGGCTTATTGTGAAAATACATGCAACGTAATGGTCATAGTGATTATTTTATATCTTTTATTTTTTACGTATTTTTTTTAGCATATTGCAATAATAACTTCTGGTGTTGAGGTATGTGATCCTTCCTGCATAAATGTTTGATTCTACCGTTAGGGATGTTTGATTTTGCCCTTAATGAGCGGGTTTTTTACTGTTGCGTGAAAGCTTTTTATATATATATATATATTTAAAGAATTATATTACATTTAATGTACCTTTTTATTTAATTTTATGTCAAATTTAAAATGTATTTAGATCTATTAATATTTCTTGATAAAAAAATATGAAACAAAAATGGCTGGTTGGTTGATAGGTAGGAAAAAAAGTAAAAGATGCCTTTGACTTTCTTTTTAAGTTCCTTTATCTATAATTGGTGGGAATCGCATAGAAGGCGCAGTTTCACCTTATATTTGAACTTTCAGGGCTGGTTTAACTCATGGAATTGAATAAGATAAGAAGAATAAATAATGTTGTGGTCTTATATATATATTTTAATATTAATAGATTATAGAATTAATTATATATATAGTGAAAATTTTAATTTATGTTTAGTTATGGTGTTATAGAGTGGGATAAAATTTATAAAATTATATTTTACTGTTAGATAAGAAGAAAAGATAAATTAGAGTTTGATACTAATAATAACAAAGAATGTCTAGTATTATTAATACCATAAATGAGGTATTAATAATTCGATATTCGTCGAACTTTTTATTTTAATCTCATGATACAAACGTGAGATTAATAATCCGATGAGATAAAAATTAAATATGTGGGGTTCACAAGTTTTTTAGTTCAATTCGACCCACCTAATCCTCAAATCCAAGCATGCTCTTAGTTTATAGGTAAATAACAAGTTAGAAATATTTAAACTAGTGTATTTATAATTTTTTGTTTATAAATTTTTATTTTAAATTAATAGTTTTTTACTATTTTAAGCTATAAACTCATAATTTTAATAAATATTTTAAATTTTATTTAAAATTAATTTTTCAATTATAATTTATAAATTCATAAATTTAGCTTACTAAAGCGTCTTAGTTCTTTTAATGCTAAATTGTCTCATAATCAATTATGTTTTTACAATTCTTTTAATAGTAAATATGAAGAAGAAAATTCAATGCATTGCCCACTTTCCATTTTTTTAAAACTAATAATTCTGTATATATATATATATATATTTCGCTTTTTCTCTTTACGGTTTATTTTGGGAAAATAATCTAGGTTTTTGTTTATTTTTATGAATTTTTTTATTTCGGATAAAAGAACAATTTATTGAATTATTAATTTACTTTTATATTTTCTAAATTTTGTTCATATATGATTAAAAAAATCTTACTTTTTCAGTCCATTGAATAAAAAATTTAAAATTAAAAGATAAAAATTACCATCTTAAATAAGTTATTATCACAATAAGGGCTTAGCTTCTGTTTTGTCTAGTTTTTAAAAAAAAAATCTTTTTACTTAAAAGTCTCTCCAAAAATTCACTTATTTTGTCTTTCATTATAATCAATTAGTTTTTTTTTACATCATTTCACATATATTTTTTACAAAAAAATTAAAAAGTCAAAAAACTTAAAAAATTTTTTAGGCCAAACACACGCTAAAACTCTCATTCTCATACGTAAATAGTTCTACAGTTATAAAAAAAAAAAAAAAACATTTATCTTAAATGCTTGTAACGTTTAACCAAGAACCACCCAACCGGCAGAATTAGGACTATTGAGCCAATAATAATACTAATGGAGTTAATGGTAGAGTAGAAAGTGGACTACACACGACACACGACACCCAACTTCTTCTTCCTCTTCTTCTTCTTCTTTTCTTTTTTTTTCTTAATTTTTAAGTAATTAAATATATATTTATCAAAATAAAAAAATATACAAAGTAAATAGATATATACCCTTGAAGACAAACAAAATGATAGTAAAGTAAATAACTAAATTTACGCTTGTTAAATTTAAATTTATTTTTTTAAAATACAACAATACTACATATAGTACATAAAATAATATATAATTCATAAAATGCATGTGTTATTACCGAAAATATTACATTATTAATTCTATTTATTCTTTTTACCTATATAACACTATTACATACTTATGTTTTGTTACTTTACATTGGATATGTACTTATTGTTCAAAAAAGAATACGGAATCATTTGTTTTAAAAAAAATTATTTTTTATCTTAATTTATTAAAAATTATTTGATATATCTTGAGATTCTCATTCTTAAAAAGTAGTTATATAATCCATTAGTTTTTAATGTATTAGGTCAATAAAATATGTGATTTTAGAAAGAGAAAATCCAAACTCTAAAAGAAGCAATGCTAATGTTACTTTTCTTAATTGCTCGCCCAATTTGAATGTCATCAATCTCAAAGGATTACGTCATTATTTTTAAATAAGAGTTTGAATTATGGACACTTTTTATTGACATTATCTTATATATTTAATTATTTAATAATGAATGTGAATTCTTATTCTCCAGTTATGTGAGGGGCTAAATTGGTTCAGTCACATTTTGTTTAGATTCAAAATAGATCTATTTTGATGATTTAAACTATTTATTTTATTGTTCTAAATATATATAATTTTGTAAAAAATTAAGTTGATCGAATATCGGTAACTGTATTAACAAATCACGTTTGTATTAATAAAAATAAATTACAATTTCTATTTTATTATTCTAAATTTTTATATTATTATCGTAAAAATTAAATTGATCGAATATTGGTAACTACTTTAACAAATTACGTTTGTGTTAATAAAAATAAACTATTATTTCTATTTTATTATTTATTTTATCAACATATATGTAATTTGCTATAGGCAGTTACTGATATATGATCCATTTGATTTTTTATATAAATAATACATACACTTAGAAAAAATAAAATAAACGATTTAAATTATTAAAATAAATTGATTTTCGATTCAAAGAAGGTCCAACTGGACCGGTCCAATCCCTCCCAAGACGGTAGAAAAGTTGGACTCTTTTTATTAATGATATTCATTTCTCTTTCTTAATATGAGAGGTTTTGCATAATTTTTTTTATGTACCAAAGAATTATAAGTGAGACTATATTATAATTAAAAATTATAGAGATACTTTTTATTGTTAGATAAGAAAGAAAAATAATTCTAACTCTAATACTAATACCAAGTGATTTGTTATTATTAATATTATGAACAAAGAATTAATATAATTTTTTATTTTTTGAACTATTAGTTTGAATCTCATGAAATAAGCGTAGAACTCACAATACTAAAAGAATATAAAAAAATTAGTAGACCAGTCTATTATCTAATTCCCTTCTCTACTCTCTCAAAACAAATAAAACCTTATAATTCTATCAGATGAATTTGAAACCAAATTATTTAGACAAGGCTATGGCCATATTCTGTGCTTATATAATCTTTATTTTAGAAAGGTCATGACTTTAGGCAAGGACAAAATACAAACGAGGACAAATGTTAGTATGTTAGTCGCCAACCTACTACTCGAATTAAGCTTGCTCAGTCTGTTGGATAAAGCTTGCTATAAGTTCAAGCCTTGAGTAAACTTGGTTGGATAAAGCCTGCTATAAGTTTAAGCCTTGAGTAAATTTGGTGAGTCTAAATAGTATTTATACCAGGTTTTGAGATAAGTATTGAAATTCGAACTGCCTAATAGTTCGGTTAGTACAGCCCAACCAAAAAATTGCAAAATGAACAATAAGAAAAATTCATCCAAAAAATAGCATGTGTAGTATCAATACACATAATTTTTCAGTTCATGGTGCCTAACTCACTTCAGTAACAACAGTTCATCACTAAACTCAATTTTTTTATTCGATTTCTCTCTCATTGTGTACATCTTTGTTATTCTTAACAGTTATTTTTTTTTTTTGCAATACCACTAAAGAGTAGAGCATTAATTCTCAAATATTAAGTAAAATTTTAATAAGTGTGAACAGAACCTCTTTCTTATTACTCTTTTTTTGGTTCTCCCAACTATCAGCCCTCCTTTGGTTCGATCGCCCATCCACCTAGACTAAGCCCACTAAGATAAGGCTTTAGCTTCATTATTTTAGCTTAGGCCAGTCTGTCTGGCTCAACCCATTAATAACCCTTACTTTTTATATTAAAAACACCTTTTTATGTATCTTATAATGTGGTGCCCTATGTTATCACTTGAGAATGGAATATATGTCCGTACCGAAAGCACAATAGGTTATTAGGTCTCTTCAGGCCCTGTTTGATAAAAGAGTTAGAGATTTGAATTGTATAAATAATACACCGGGCTTAGCAATCCAGTGTTTGTTTTGCTACTGTTGAGCTAGATTAGAAAGGGCCTTGAATTGGAAAACTCTAATTAAAGGTGATTGGAAAAACTCGGCTAGACTTGTTATTACTAGTCTGGTGATGGAATTAAAAGGCTTTGTGTCGATTATATCCTTAGGTAATAACGTAAATCCAAATTATACCCGCAAGTATCTCTTAGTTTCCTCAACGAAAACTCTAGCTCAGTTTCATCCGCCATTGCCCTCAATGAAGCACGAATTGAAATTCCTAAACGAGTTTAAAACTTGTTAAAGCATTACGAAAACCTTAACTTAGTGACGGGTGCTTCCTCGGGGCCGAGGGGTACGACAGCCTCTCTAATATTTTCGATTCTCTTGCCGTTGGAGTTGTCGAAGATGCTTCGTCGTTGCCATTGCGCTCTCTCTCCCTCGATTCTACGTCGTTGTCTCCCATTTCTTGCCCTCCGATTTTATGCCGATGTCCACTTGAGGTTTCTTTGAAAAACCACTCTCGAATCAAATCCAAACCAAGGTAATTTTAAAAATGAACTAAAATAATCCTATATGATATTATTCAATTCCACCCAAAATAAACATAAGATTGTGTAATTTATTATATTATCTTACCCTAATTAAATACAAAAAACTAATCATACCTCATTAATAATCTATACACAATTTCATCTCGTTACTAATCCCACTCAACCTACACCAGTTATTAAATGAGGCTTTTTTGGCTATGAGTTTTTTTAATGATTTGAAATATTTATTAGTATTTGAATAAATTATTTATAAAGTAAATTAAATTTATTGAACATCGTTAATTATACGATAAGAATCCATTTGTATTGAAGAAAATGAATAATAAATATAATTTTGATGAGAAATAATTAAACAAATACTTTACGATTGCATTATCTATACTCAATTATTTTTCTTTTCTGAATATAATGTGATTTAATAAATATATAATAATAAATAAATAATTCATCATTAAAAGAGGATCAGTAGGCTAACTCTTGAAAAGGCACTAGAGGCACCCGCTCTTGCTGTAATCCCTTAATTGTTTGAGGGCATAGCTCTCATGACCCTTGAGTAATTAATTACTGGGTAAAATGCCATTACCTCCCCCTAGGGTAATGGTCAACTACAATCAAATACTTAAGGTATCAGAAATTACAAATCTCTCTCCTTGGTCATTAGTGTGGTTATTAGAAAATATTAAATGACTATTATATCCTTAATGTCCACCAATACCACCAAAATCACAATTACTAAAGACCACCGATTCCACCAAAATCACCCACCTGCAATCACCACCTAAATGCACCAAAAATCACTTATCCACCGCTGCCCAAAAATCACCACCGAAAACCACCCATAAACCAGCGAACCACGACCAATAAATCATCGAACGGTCATAGGAACACCATAAATCAATTTATCTTTCGTACAGAACACCATTACGCTCCTTTGTGCTTTTCGCACGCCTCGACAATGTGTAAAAAGAATGGTCTCGCCTAAGTTGCCTTCGAAATCACGATGTTAGCCCACGGCTTTTTTTAGTTAGATTTTGATATTTTTAATAATTTATTTTTTAAGTAAAATTAATTTAAAAAGATATTATTTAATATTTTCAAAGATATAGTGTTGACACAAAATGACAGATGAGTTGACACATTTAGTCATTTGAGCTGATTCAGTTTTCAATTAGATTGATACTTAAGTATTCTTGAGAAATTATATTTTGTGTTGACCCAAATTGATATTTGAGTCGACACCTTAAGGCAAAGAATTATTGATATTTTCAAGTGTGTTGACACCTTTGAGCAATTGAGTCAGCACTTTAACTTGTTTTGTCTAAGATGTTTCAGGAACTCTTAAATGAGTCAACACTAGGAGACTATTGAGTCGACCCAAAAAAAATGAGACTAACTGCAACTGGATGAGTCGACACAAACAGATTTTGAATCGACACCAACCCTTCAGACCTCAAGTCATTTAAGTATTTTGAGTCGACACCAAAATGAAGATGAGTTGACACAAAACAACCGAGACTTCTTGCAGAATTTTGAATCGACTCCACAACGAATATGGGTCGACACAAAATAACTGAGACTTCCAGCAGATTTTTGAGTCGACACCACAACAAAGATGACTCGACACAAAACAATCGAAACTTCCCGTATTTTTGTGAGTCGACACAAAATAAAAAATGAGTCGACCTTATATTTCAGTTGGCACTTAGACAAAATGAGTCGACACCAAAGATAATATAAGTTGACACCAAAAGGTTCTCTTGAAAAGCTAAACTATTAAAGGAGTCGACACTAATGATTTTGAGTCGATGCCATTGTGTGGGAAAAAAAAATGTAAAAATTTGTGTCGACACCAATGAAGATATGAGATGACCCATTTACTTAAAGAACCAAGCCCTAGACGATTTGTGTCAACCCAAAACAGAATTGAGTCGACATCTGCGACGAAAATTCAAATCTAGTGCTAGGTTCAACGGATGAATTTTGGCTTATTAATGCTCCCACCTACCACCAATGGTCATTAATCCTCAAGAGACCATATAAGGAGTTACTTCTCAGAGCTTTAAAGAAGTGAAGTTTCAAACCTACTATTCTATAGCTTGAATCAAGAGATCAAATATTCAAGTGTTCATTTATTACTCATTAACTCCTCCAGCTGAATCTCACCTATTTGTATTTATTTATTTTCAATTATTTGTAAAGAGAGTGAGTGAGTATTTCATTGAATACTACATTTATTGTACTTAAGGGTGAGTCACCCTCGATTCTTAATTTAAATGAGTGAGTGATACTCCTTAAAGAAAAACTCAAGAGTGATTAGAATAAAACATTAGTTGTTTTCGTTGAATCATCTTGAGGCTGTAAAAGGGTTTGAATATGTCCGTGAAGTATTTTATCTTAGTGAAAATTCTCAATGAAAGTCTTGAAGAGTGAACGTAGATTTGGAATAAATTGAACCACTGTAAATCTTGGTATCCTGTTTATTTTCTCTCTCATATACCTCTTTAATCTTCTTATTACTTTAGTTTTTGATATACTTGCTATATTTGCTTGTGAAATTAAAAATTTTTAAATTTTTTTAAAATTGTTATTATTACTTTTAAAACTCAATTCACCATCCTCTTGGATTGTCTAGGACTAACACACAATGAGGTGATGGATGACTTTTGTGTCAGAACTGGTGTTGAAAATTAAGCCATTATCTTCAAGCATGGCATAAAGGGCTTGGTAATTCACCAAATTACCGTTGTGGGTGACGCAGACGGACCAAATCAGAGACGGGGTCGATGCTGGTGATTGATTGGAGAACGTTGTCATGGACGACAACGATGCTTGTGCCTTCAAGGCCACAGTGTTGAAGCGCGTGGAGAGCGAGGTAGCACAAATGGGTCCACGATTTCATCATCGTTAAGAATCAGTGGGTGGAGCCCATTTCGGTTTTTTTTGAGATGGGGATAACGTCTGAGATGGGGTTTTTGGAGGCGGTAGTGGAAGAGGATTTTTGGGTGGAAGAAGAGGATGAGGTGGTGGTGGTGGTGGTGGTTTCTAGGAGGGTTTTAGGGAAGAGAGAAAAGGGTTTGAGAAAGGGGTTCTCGGAGAGAAGGTAGGTCTTGCTGAGAGACGATGAGAGAAGAGAGCGATTGGCGGCGACGGTGGGTGCTTGGGGTGCGCTGGGTGGTTGGGTGGCGGTTAGGGTCTGGGGTATCAGGGTTTAGGGAGTGAGAGATGAACAGTTGGCGATGGAAGGTAATTTAGAAATTTAAAATAAATAAAATATTTACATCAGCAAAATCTATTAATTAATTTAACGGTTGATTAACGAATGGGTTTATTCATTATGCGAATTTAAAGCTTACGGAGCGAAATGTAATTTTCAAAATCTCAGGTACTTTATTATATTTGATCAATTCCTTAAGGGAGGTATTGGTAATTTACTCTAATTAATTATTCGGTGGCTCTGGAGCTGTGGTCTCGAAGTATAATGTAGAATTATTTATATGATATTTTTATATAATTGTATGCAAAAAATAAAAAAATACTCTTCTTAAGATAATATTAGCTCATATTTGTTAGGTAGATAAAAAAATAAAAATAATTCCCTTTTTGTGTATTACACATTTTTAATAACAAAAGTACTATATAGATAACAACTCATAATATTACTAGAGGAGCTAATAATTTTCTAGGGCTCTTTTTTAAAGAAAAAGTCTAAATACATCGATAAAATATATTTTTATGGATAAAAAATAATAATTTGTAGTTCATTTTTTATTTTAAATTTGTAAGACTGACCCCAGTGGGGGCAAGGAATCGCTACATTTAAATAATTGTTTATTTAAAAATAGTAATCCAAAATTATGGACTTGTTTGTTTTGAAGAATTAAAAAAAATGGAAGATTGAATTATTAAACAAAGTTGGCCTATTAAAAAAAATTTATTCTCTTATTATTGTAAGTTCTACATTTATATTATGGGATTCGAACTAATAATCTAATAAATAAAAAATTAACGTATAATGATATTAATAATATTAGTGCCCTCATTTATATTATTAGTACTAAACTCCATATTATCTTTTTTTTATATAACTGTTAAAAATAATTTTATAAATATTTTAATATTCTTTATCTTATTGTATACATAATTTTATTTATAATTTTCTATATATAAAAAAATATGTAAGATTTCGTATTACTAATCCTCTTGTATCCAATTAATTCTACTCGGAATAGTAATTAAGGTGTATGGATCAGCTACTGACGCGGGAGCTCAACTGCACCGAGTTGACGCGGTCTGGGCAATGATTCGGTGCATTTAAACATTTGTGTTCCCCTCTCACAACACATCTCGTTGGATATAAATGTAACGTTTACAGCACGAAGGCCATTGCGATAATCACACGTTTTCAAATGTCCATCCATATCTATCTATCTATTTAATAAAACATCTCATGTTTTTACAATATTTTAAAAATAAATTATCTTTAAATGTTGGCATTTATTATACCATTATAATTCTAAGATTCAGATTATAATCTCTTCTCACTCATTTAATACAGTTAGTTTGAAAAAATATCATCTATCTCCTCATTTAATATTTTTTTTCTCTATAAAAAATATTATCTTTCTTCACAAAAAATACAACTTCAAAATGCTTCAAGTTTTAAAACTTTTTAATGTTTTGAAATGTTTTTATAAAAAAAATAAAACAAATTTTTTAGGAATTTTTTTCTTCTTTCTAAAAAATGAACTTATTTTGTTGAAAAATATTGTTTTGGTTACCTTCGATGGAAAATTATTGAATTAGTTTTTTTTAATATAAATAAATTTATATTACGAGATAACTTAAAATGTATCTATTTTTTTTTACAAAAATTAATTACTATTTTTTTGAAAAAAATATTTTCTTCTCATCTAAAAACTAAAAATTAAAAATATGATTTTAGTTACTTGTGATAGAAATTTGGATTTTAATAAATTTTTTATTTATAAAAAGCAACTATTTTATTTATAAAATGAAACTATTGAGAAGATTATGTGAATTTTATAATTTATTTTATATGGTGTAAGATTTTTATTTTTGGAGTGTAAATGTTATATTTGTATAGAATTTATTGTATTATACATATGGAGAAATGTGAAGTTATGTAAACCACATGATTTTTTTATGTCTTTTCAATGTTTGTCTTTCGTTTTTTTTTGAGGGATTTGATTTAAATTTTTTCAATTAAAATTTTTTTTTTCTTGTGAAAACTTGATTGGTTGATAGATTGACTTATGAAGAAGTTATGAGTACATTTTAATTTATTCTTCAAACTTTACGTAATATAGGAATTTATTTTTATTTATTTTATTCTTAAATCTTAAGCATTTTAATTATAATAATAATTATTTTAAAAGTTTAATAATTCATTTAATTTGGCTTTTATTTTAATATTTTATTTTTTTTACTAATCACACTTTATGTACAAAACGTGCGAGAACCCTTTAATAATTGAG
>JAOTRH010173341.1:0-12312 GCA_034768845.1 Heliamphora exappendiculata | reverse complement strand
TTTCTGTTGACCTTGAGTTGAATTTCGGGGGCAAAATTCCTTTAAGGGGGTAGAGTTGTGAGACCCTGACCCGTTTTCTATTTTGGCATTTTTTTGCGCGCGTTATGTGTTTTCGTTGCAGCATGTTTTATATGCTTTTGATGCATGTTTGAGGATAGAGATGCATGTGGGGAAGGTTCCCAGGGTCGTGGGCCGTTATGGCGCAAATTTTAAAAAATTTCAAAAAAAGATATTTTGGAGACCTATAAATATCTGGAGTTAGATATTTTCAAAACATATTTTTAAAACCTAACTCCTAAGTTTCCTCCATTTTTTTCTCTGCCTTCTCTCTAACTTCTTGGGGAACCAGGGCTCAGTTTTCAACGATCCAACAGCAGATTCTTACTTTTGGCATGGTGGGCTACGCAACCATCCGATTAGATTTTGATTTCGACGAGGCTAGGTTTTGCACGTGGTTCGAGGCGTCAAGTTTTTAACTCACCGAGGTAGGATTCTAAACCTATATGTTTTATAAGGGTGCTATAGGTAATCGTGTGTAGCTTTACCGTTTTAAAACGTATGAAAAAGGGGTTTATGCTTGGGAAAATCTGGTTTTTAGCTTCAAACCTATTTTTTGTCGTTTTGGTTGGATAGAATCGGGTTTTGAGGGTTCCTTTCGAGACTATGTGGCAGTTTTGGGTTTGGTTATGCCCGTGTGCAGTAGATTTGGTGATTAGAGGCTTTGATTTTGGATTTAGAAGTGTTTTGGCAAGAAAAACCAGTTTAGTTTTTTGAAAAACCGAGACTGGTGTGTGACGAATCGATCGGTCTTGTGCTCAAATTGAAGCCCCAGAAGTCTTCTTTCCAATGATACTTCTCTCACATTCAAATTATTTTTTTAGAAAAAGTTATGATCAAAAGAGTGAGGGTATGTTAAGATTTCTCAAATATTTTTCACCCGTTTTTGGGCGAATGTTTGGGAAAAGATTATTTTTCATCTTGTGAGCCCTTTGACCAAGTTTCTTGTTTCGTAAAGTGTCGTGGGCTTGTGTTGGACGTGTGTGGGTGTCATGGGCGTGTGTGAGTCTGTTTTCGTCTTGTCGGGGCCTTAGGAGTTTGTTGGTGTTTTGTTGTTTGGTGGTTGGGTTTTTGGTTTTCAATTGGTGTCCTATGGTATTCAATTGATTAATTTATGGGAATTAGTCGATTAAAATACTTGTGGATTCCTTTTGGTGTTCGGTTGGTTGTCATGGTTTCGGGGGTTGTGTGGTAACCTCAGGTGTTCGATGCCATCCTCGGGGATGGTGAGTTGGTGAGATGTGGGTGTTTGTTATGCGTTGAGTGTTTGAGTTTGTGGTTCCCTTTGGGAAAGGGTCTTGGGTTGTGAAACAATGAGGCTTTTGGGTTTTTAGTTGGCCTTAGGGCTAGACTTGGTTGTTTTATGTGGGTATGTGCTTTTGTAACGGGCTTTATGCATGTTATAACTGTAGTTTATTCATGCATGGATTATGTAATGTGATTTACATAGCTTTCGATGGGGTTATGTGTAACGAGATTTTATGTTTTAAAACTCAGAGTTTTATAGGCATGCGTACATGTGGAATCTGATGAACGAATGCATGTAGTGCATGTTGCATGGGTGCAGGTTTATGTGAGTCGCGTGTGTAGCATGTGATGTAGTTATGTGAACGTAGTGATAGTACTTGATTTCATGCATTTAAATCCTAACTAGGTTATGCATAGGTGTATGGGATAAGATAGTAGAACATGTGGTTCTGTGAATGTTAGCTCTGGCTGACGGTGCATTCGATAGGGTTGCGGTCCCTCGGTGAAAGTCCGTAAAGGTGTATCGGGTAGGGCTAAGGTCCTTCGGTTAATGTCCGTAAAGGTGCATGGTAGGGCTGAGGTTCTTCGGTTGAAGTCCGTAAAGGTGCATTGACGGAGGCTACGGTCCATCGATGAAAATCCGAGAAGGTTCATGACTTGCATGTATTGCATTATGAGACGGATAGACTAGTTTCCAAATTATTTTAAGAGTCGTGTGAATCACGATCTAAAAACCTTTTTTAACTGTTTTCAAGGCTCCTGTGAGTGAGTCAAAACATGGTTTGTATCCTCGCTTTCCCTTGCATGTGAAATTGTTTTCAAGGCTTGAAAGAGAGTCTAAACCTGCACTTTGATTTCCTAGCATGTTTTGTTTATATTGCATGCTTGTCTAGTTTCTGCTGAGCCTTGGCTCACGGTGTGGGATAAAATATTTTCAGGTACCAGTCACACTGGTTGATTAGAGGTGTTGGAGAGGCAGAAGAGTTATAGTCTTCTTTATTTGTCTTTCTACTACATGTATGTAGTAACATATTTTTTTGGTGTTGGAACCGTGTAGTGTAAGCTTTTGGTATTAAAGCCTTGTAATGTATGCCGTTTGGCGTTTATATACAATGCATGCATGTTTTATTTTGAGAATGTATCATCGGGTTGGGTTTTATGTATGGTTGTTTGTAGTGTTTCACGTGATCCGGAGTTTGGGGCGTGACATCGTGTTTCGTTTTAAAACTTCTAGGGTAGTTTCTCCCCTCTGGGGTCGTCCCAGGTCGTTGGTTCCCTCCCCCTTGACGTAGGCTCGTTTCTTTCAAACCCTTATCATACCTGCGAAATATAGTTCTTATCGTTATGCTGCCCGCTTCTCCTTAAATTTTTAGTTTAAAACTAGTCTTCTCAGTCTAGTCCTATGTTCTTATCGAAGTGCCATTTGTTTAGGTAAACCTTCCCTTTAAAAGTTGGTTAATCTTCTCCTTAACCGTCGTTATGCTGCCAGCATGAGCCCAACAGGGGCATTGTTTCAGTTCTGTGTTTATCTGCTCATGATTTGCTATCCGAGATATCTGCCACCTGTGGTCAGAATGCTTGCCCGAGAAGAGTTTGATACTGGTTACAATGCTTTTGGGATCTAAGTGTTCTCTATGAGTTTACCATTGGGTCGAGAAAAGTACCGTCAGCACGTGTTTGGGAAAGATCAGTGATAGAAAGACTCTATAGGGTACCCAAACAGTCAGTTGAGATGGTAGAAAATGAGGTGAATCTGACAGCCCTAATGAGGGTAATTGCTGATATACAGCAAGCTGTAGAACAGCAAACCCAGGCTCAAGTGCAGTGTCAGGGACATATCCGAGCGATTCAGGCCCGTATCCATGTTGTGAACGGGCAACCAGATGACACAAATGAGAATACAGAAGACTTTTGAGATGACAATCAGGTCCCCGATGGGCCGCAAGTTGTTCCACCACCACCACGGAACCCTCATCAGATGATAGTTGAGGAAGAAAACACTGCGCAATCTAGAGAATCTGCATTGATTGAGAAAATCTGTAGGATGGAGAAGGTCCTTAGAAAGGCCAAAGGGATCGAAGAATACATGTTAGATGTGGGAGGGCTATGTTTGTTCCCAAATGCTAAACTTCTGGAAAAGTTCAAAATACCTTACATGAAAAAGTTTGACGGAGCCGGAGATCCTAGAATTCAACTTCGAATGTATGTTGGCACCCTCTCCCCAATGGGAATTGACGACCAGTTGAAGGCACAGCTCTTTCACCAATCTCTTTCTGGGGCCACCCAAAAATGGTTTCTCTCCCTCGATATAGCCAGAACAAGAACTTGGAAAGACATAGCAATAGCTTTTATTAGCCAGTATAGTTACAATATCCAACTGGATGTAACTACCCGAGAGCTCGAAACGACCCGACAGGAGAACCGAGAGTCTTTTGTTGATTTTCTGACCCAGTGGAGGGCCAAGGCTACCAAGATGACAAACCTGCGCTCTGAGAAAGAACAAGTAAGGATAGTGGTGAAGAACCTCCAATCCCCGTTGAAGCATTATTTGATCACGCAGCCACTCTCTACATTCGAGTAGTTGTTTGATGCTGGGTTTCAGATAGAAGATACAATCCAGTCTGGGGATATTGAAAAGACCGAGCCAAGATGATAGTAAGTGTGCAATCCCAAGAGGGTGAGTGAATTGGATATTTTAAAAATTATTTAAGTATAAGAACCTAAGTATGCCTTTTAGTTCACATATAAGTATTAATTCACAACTATATTTTTTGGTATGACTTCTTGTATTAAAACACAAGTATATTTGAAATGAACAATAAGTTTCAAAAAGATTTAAGCACAAATGACGATGCAAACTTTTAAAGTACTTTTTGAACAACGTAATTGTACTTCTAAATATTTAAACCTTCTTGTTAACAAGATTTAATACTTGACTTAACAATAAAAGTGTAACTTTCAAGTTTATCACTTTTCAACTATTAAGATACAAGAATATTTTAATTTGACAATGTTTCTTGCAAAGTGAAAAGAAAAGATTCAAAACTTTCTAGTATAAAAAATAAAGTATGCAAGAAATAAAATATTCAAGTGCAAGTGTAAAAAAAAACTTTTCTAGTTTTATAGCTTTCAATTTTTATTTGCAAGTACAGTAGTTTTTTCTTGAAAGAAAAATAAAGTGCAATAATATTACTTGCGAAGCAAATAAATCAAATGATGAAATAATGTGATGTAAAGAGAACCAAAGTAAATAAAAGAAGTAAGTATGCAAGAAGATGAATACCATGATTTTAACAAGGTTCAGCGCAACGGCCTACGTCCTTGCCTCAAGCCAACCGCTATGAGGATTCCACTAAACACTCCTTCGGAAGGCGGAGCAGCTTCTCTCCTTAGTTTAGGCGGAGTAGCCTCTCTTCTTAGCCTAGGAGGAGTAGCCTCTCTTGAGTATGTCTCCTCCTGAAGTCCCTCCTTATAGGCGGAGTTCCCTCTCTCCTTCAATAGGTCGAGTGGCTTCTCTTGAGAATCATCTTCTCAAGTTACAATAAGATTACAAGGAATCCAAATAGGAATAAGCTCCTTCAGCGAGCAAATGAATACAACTGCAGCACACTAATATTCACTCTAAAGGATATATAAGTGAAAAGATTAATGGAGGATTTCTAAGGTTTTCTCTAAAAAATAATTCATAAAAAATGAAGAATTTGAAGAACAAAATTGATATATATGAGAGAGTTGATTTAAAGGTTTGAAGTATATGAAACCAGAGCTCAAATGCTCTATTTATAGGCCAAAAGTCCGTACTAACTGTTGGGCCAAATAAGAAAATGTCAAACTAGCCGTTAAGCTCAAAATTCAAAAATTATCCTGTTCGGTCAACTAAAGAAGCTAGTTCGGTCGATTGAACTTGACTTCAGTCGACAGGAACTGATCCTCGGTCGACTGACTCGCGACTGCTCAATTTTCCCGACTTCAAATGACCATAACTCCTTCATCCGGACTCTGAATAGGGTCATTCTTGTGTTCAAATTCAATCCCTAGGAGTCTACTTTCCAATGGTTCAAACCTCATATCAAAATTAACTTTGTACAAAAAGTTATGGCCAAAATACCAAAGATATGTCAATTTTCTTCACACAAATTTTGCATATTTTTTGCCAAACTTCTTTTGAAACATTTTAGAACACATTTTATACTTTGAAAATGATTTTCCATGAAATAATTAACAAACCTATGTTCCATCTAAGGTCTCCTATGAGTTTTCACACGTATAACCAATGGTACGTGAACTTACATAGGTACTAGTGCATTTACACTTAGAGAATCTTCAAGTCCTTCAAGTCTTTTTCTTTTCTTCTTGGTTTTTCTCGTGCTCCATTGATCTTAGCCGCTTGAATATGATCTTCATGCTTCATGGCTTCTATTTTTCTTTCTCAATTGTACTTTTGTCATTGAAGTCCTGTGAACACACTCAATTTACATAATTAGAAGCTTTGGTTTGTTATCATCAAAACAGGTTGAAACCTAGTTAGGCCAACCATCTCTCCATTTTTTATGATGACAAATAAAGAGAAAAATGTGGTTGCCTTTACAAGGCTCCCCCTCACAATATGCATATAACCAAGATTTATAAAATACAATGCAATTAATTTAAGAATTTTGAATTTTCAAGTGATAGACATTTAAGCACAATTTGACCGAGGAATGTGGTCAATTGCATTTCTATAATAAAAATCATTAAGGCATACATAAATAATTTAACACAAAGCCTCCCCTGTTTAACATATCAAAAGGAATGCAAAAATTATACATTTCCTATCAGCAGGAATGCAAAAATTATACATTTTCTTCCAAGCATTCTCCCCCTTTGACATTATCAAAATATTTGAAATATAAGCTCTCACCCTTTTTACATATCAAAAAAAATTAAACATTAAGTGCAGTGTATATGCACTTTTTTCTCATATTAAAAGGAATGTTAAAATAATAATGCTTATTTTGCTCAAACATTCTTTCCCTTTTGACATCATCAAAAAGTATAAGCTTAAAAATGAACTTTGTTGAAAATTTATTTTTCCATTCTTTGATATAGCATCATTTGACAGAAAAACTAGATTCCAATAGTTAGAAAATCAATTGTCAAATTAATACTAATTGATATGATACCAATTGTTATTCGATTTTAAGTTATACCAATTGATAAACTCATTGAGTAGAAATAGACTGATGCCAATTGTTATTCATGGATAGAAATATAAATAATACCAATTTTTAATCATTCTCCCCCATTTTTTAAGAAAATCATTGAAAATTATCATTTTTACACCAATAATAAAGATAATAACTTTTTATGGAAGCACTTTTAAGGCGTTAAAACAACCTATTTCAAAGCATGGGTAGATAATATGCAAATGGCTTCCAATGTAGCTATTTGTGCATATGTTGAAACCTTGTGCCACAGCTTAAAATTTTTTGGACAACAATGCGATATATATTGGATTCAATAAATATTCATGTTAAAAAAAAATTCTCCAAAGTATAGCACATAATACCAATTGTTATGACCTTTTAGAAAATGATATCAAATGTTACTCAAAAAGTTATTTTTAATCTTCATTCAAATCTGATACCAATTGATATAAATTATGAGCACTATTTGATCTTATGAATTTCAAAAATTATTTATGACAAAAAAATATAAACATCTAGAGCTCATTGTCATTCTACTTAATGAGTATGAAAATTGTGCATGAAAAAAATTTGTCTCTACGGCATAGCACATTATAAATTGATTTATTTTCATTTTGATGAATTTCAAAAAGATATTTAGCCATTTTTTATGAAATGAATCATTTTTCATAATCATGTATTATGAGCACATATTATGATACAAAGTGTTATGATATTAAACGAGATACAAAAACTGGAAAGATTATACCATTAGAGTTAAGTCTCAAGTGATAAATCATTTTGAAGCTTTGACTTGATATCCCACACGTGCTTTGGGTTTTCACTTACTGTGATATACTTGATTGCTCGAGTGGAGGCATCCAAGCACCTACAAAATAGATTTAGGTGGGATCTTTTAGTACCCATACCTTCTTGGGTCCATGAGGGTTAGCACTTGGATCACATTTTACTTTTCAAATAATATTTTTATTAAAACTTCTTTTTCCTCTATAAGGGCAATTATACCTAGTATGACCATTTTTCATACAATATAAACAAGTTGTTTTGGAAAAATAATTTCTTGAATAGGTACTACTTGAAGAAGCCTCTAATTTTTTAATTTTCCTCTTTAACTCTATAATCTCATTTTTGCTACAAGAAGATTTTTTTCTTTTAAACTCATCTCTTAAATAATTATGTTCTTCTTTAATAGTGAAAATTTCAATTTTATGATCTTTTTCGAAAATTTCATAAAATGATTTTAACTCAATGAGTTCTTTTGAAAGATTTTTAATTTTCATTTTCAAAGAAGTATTTTTTTTTCCTAACTTTAAACAATATTTATATAGACATTCCTATTCCTTTTGAAGTTCCTCATATGTAGACAATGATTTATCACATGATTTATTACTACTAGAATTTTATGCATTTGAAGTACTTGTAGTGTTAGAATTTATCTCATCATTGCTATGAGCCATATAGTAAAGATTTACCTCTTCATTGCATGAATCCTCATTGGAAGTGCTTGAGTCAAGTTGATCCCAGGTTGTAGCCTTCATAGCTTTCTTCTTCTTCTTTTTGAAATCTTTCTTTCTTGATTCTTTTCACTTGAATCACTTTTGTACTTCTTTGATCCTTGGAATGTCTTTCCTTACAAATTTTCCAAGCTTTCTAGTGATTAACTTCATATCACGATCCTCTTCATCACTAGAGCTCTCATTTGATGCTTTGAAGACAACCATCTTTCCTTTGTTGAGCTCGATTTCTCTATCTTTAATTGCCATCTCGTAGGTAAGCAGTGACCCAATGAGTTCATCCAAAGTCATCTTCTTTAAATCTCTAGCTTCCGTGATGGCTGTGGCTTTAGCTTCCTATACAAGTGGCAAACTCCTAAGCACTTTTCTCAATAATTCATAAAAGGGATAAGTCTTTCCAAGAGCATTCAAAGAATTAATGGTGTGAGTGAAACGAGTATACATATCAAAAATTGATTCATATTCATGCATTTTGAATGACTCATATTCACTAGTTAATCTATCTATTCTAGAATCTCTAACATCTTCAGTTCCTTCGTATATGATTTCAAGCTTTTTTCAAATTTCTTGAGCACTTATGCAAGTCATAATTCTACTATACTCATTTGCATCTAAAGCACAATATAAAGCATTAATAGCACTTGAATTAATTTGCAAAAGTTTCATTTCATTATCATTTAATTCGTGGTCAAGTTTAGGAACTTTATTTCCATCTACTATTTTCATAGGAACATAATCGCCATTTACAATAATTTGCCAAGCATGCCAATTCATACTTTGAAGAAAAATTTTCAAGCGTTGTTTCCAAAAAGTATAATGCATCCCACAAAATAAAGGAAGTCGTATGGACCATTGTCCCTCACCAAAAAGAGATGCACTTATTTGAGCCATGGATCTTTTTCACAGAAACTTTGTAAGAAAATTGTGACCCGCTTTGATACCAATTGATAGTATGTGTGCAATCCCAAGAAGTAGGTGAATTGGATATTTAAAAAATTGTTTAAGTATAAGAGCCTAAGTATGCCTTTTAGTTCACTTACAAGTATTAATTCACAACTATATTTTTTGGTATGACTTCTTGTATTAAAACACAAGTATATTTGAAATGAACAATAAGTTTCAAAAAGATTTAAGCACAAATGACGATGCAAACTTTTAAAGTCCTTTTCGAACAACGTAATTGTACTTCTAATTATTTAAATCTTCTTGCTAACAAGATTAAATACTTGACTTAACAATAAAAGTGAAACTTTTAAGTTTATCACCTTTCAACTATTAAGATACAAGAATATTTTAATTTGACAATGTTTCTTGTAAAGAGAAAAGAAAAGCTTCAAAACTTTCTAACGTAAAAAATAAAGTATGTAAGAAATAAAATATTCAAGTGCAAGTGTAAAAAAAAACTTTTCTAGTTTTATAGCTTTCAATTTTTATTTGCAAGTAGACTAGTTTCTTAAAAGAAAAATAAAGTGCAATAATATTACTTGCGAAGCAAATGAATCAAATGATGAAATAATGTGATGTAAAGAGAATCAAAGTAAATAAAAGAAGTAAGTAAGCAAGAAGATGAGCACCACGATTTTTACAAGGTTCGACGCAACGGCCTACGTTCTTGCCTCAAGCCAACCGCTGAGGATTCCACTAAACACTCCTTCGGTAGGCAGAGCATCCTCTCTCCTTAGTTTAGGCGGAGTAGCCTCTCTCCTTAGTCTATGAGGAGTAGCCTCTCTTGAGTATGTTCCCTCCTCAAGTCCCTCCTTATAGGCTGCATTCCCTCTCTCCTTCAATAAGCAGAGTGGCCTCTCTTGAGAATCATCTTCTCAAGTTACAACAAGAATACAAGGAATCCAAATAGGAATAAGCTCCTTCAGAGAGCAAATGAATACAACTAAAGCCCACTAATATTCACTCCAAATGATATATAAGTGAAAAACTCAATGGAGGATTTTTAAGGTTTTCTCTAAAAAATAATTCATAAAAAATGAAGAATTTGAAGAACAAAATTGATATATATCAGAGAGTTGATTTGAAGATTTGAAATATATGAAACTAGAGCTCAAAGGCTCTATTTATAGGCCAAAAGTCCGTACTAACCGTTGGGCCAAATAAGAAAATGTCAAACTAGCCGTTAAGCTCAAAATTCAAAAATTATCTTGTTCGGTCAACTGAAGAAGCTAGTTCGGTCGATTGAACTTGACTTCAGTCGACTGGAACTGATCCTCGGTCGACTGACTCGCGACTACTCAATTTGCCCGACTTCAAACGACCATAACTCCTTCATTCGGACTCCGAATAGGGTCATTATTATGTTCAAATTAAAGCCCTAGAAGTCTACTTTCCAATGATTCAAACCTCATATCAAAATTCACATTTTACAAAACGTTATGAGATGCTCGGGAACAGTTAGTAAATTTTATTGAAGAAGACATATGGGAGGAAATTGATAATACATGGGCTATAGAAGATGACGAGGAAAGAAGGAAAAGGGCAGCCGTTAGTGACTTAAATGATTTGTGGGTGTTTGAAAGCCCTCTGCACATAAACGAAGTGAGACAGACTGATAATGTGATGCCAGGATTATGGGATGCCGAAGACGGTGTGGAACACCTAACTAGAAGTGGACAACATTTTAAGCCAGCTCACCTAGAGAAGGGACAGCCAATTGGAAAAGGGAAAGAGACAGAGCAAGAGGAGGAGGATGATGCTGTATTGAGACAATTAAAAAATACGCAAGCCAACATCAGCATTTGGGGCTTATTGATGGCTTTGCATAAGCACATGCAAGCTATTTTGAAGGTGTTAAATAAGGCCAGTGTCCCGATAGATGCAACCCCCGAGCAACTCATTGGGCTTAGTCTGCCGATCGCTGAACCAAAAGTTATTTTCTTTTTTGATAAGATTTGCCCACTGAAGGAAAGAGTCACAACAAGCCACTGCACATCACCGTCAAGTGCCTAGAAAAATGGGTCCCAGTAACCATCATTGACAATGGGTCTGCCTTGAACGTCTGCCCATTGAGAACGGCTGTCTGTTTAGGGATGAGACCAGACCAGTTCACTCCCTGCAATCAAGGGTCGCGAGCCTATGACAACACAAGAAGGGATGTACTAGAACTGGTATCATTCGCCATTTCAGTAGGACCTCTGGAGACGTCGGTTGAGTTTCACATGCTAGACGTGCCGGCCTCCTTTAAACTGTTGCTGGGCAAGCCGTGGCTGCATGACCCAAATGTCCAGGCGGTACCATCTATCCTTCACCAAAAACTGAAATTGATAAAGAACATGACAGTTTTGACTATCCACGGAAAAGACAGCATTCACCCCCTGAGAGGAGGAGAGGGCACAACTCTGTTGGAAGTTCAGTATAGTGAAGATGATGTGTTACTCAGTGGTTTTTATTTTGATGAAGAACAAGCTATTCAGATGCTGATGAATGAAGAAGAAAGGTATGTTAACCCACGAGCGGTAACAATGATAAGGAAAATGTCCTTCTTCCTGGGTATGGGATTGGGACGTAAACTGCAAGAAATTTCGGAACCCATTCAGGTATTGTCGACTTCGCACCATTTTGATCTTGGGTATGACCCAATGGAGGAAGATTTGGAAGGGCCTCGAAGGGGGAAAAATACCAATTATTCTAGGACGCTCAATGGGTACTTCGTCAAGGAAGGGGAAGATTTCTCATATTGTGGTTTTTCAGAGCCATGAGTCGACGAGAAAACCAATCAAAAGCTGCCAGGGTTTGAGATCTTTTTCAACCACCAGTTGTCTGACATGGAAGAGGAAGAAACAGTGGAAGAAGAGAAGGAAGAAAAGAAGGTCCGGGAGAAAGACTGGGTTGACAAGTTTGATGGTGCCGACATGGGAATGATGTTTAACGAGAAGATGGCTCAGCTGGAGGTGACTGATCAGAACTATTTCACAATGGATTTCGGCGCTCCAGCCGATTACACCAAACTTATCGTCGATGCGGCTGCAAAAGAGGTAAAGAATTGGACCATCGAGTCTGGTGATGTACACATTGTCTATCCTGAGTCCGGGATTGAGTCAGAGTTTGTTGTCGAGGGCCCATCTGTTGGTGCTCTTCTCCATGCTTTTACAATCGGGTTTGTAATCCCTTCTGTTTCTAATGAAATGAACAAGATTCTGGTTACTCTACTTTGTTTGATTTATTTCATTCGCTTTCTGACGATTTTGAATTCGATGGGGATATCCCCAAAGAAATAAAAGTTTTAATAAAAAGAGAAGAAGAAATGCGTGCCCAACCAATAATTGAAGAAACTTCGTCAATAAATCTGGGTAATGAAA
>JAOTRH010173331.1:0-12313 GCA_034768845.1 Heliamphora exappendiculata | reverse complement strand
ATACCTGTTGTGCTTTGGCGACATGCTTCGGAAAATGATTCGAGATCTGCGAGGGTCCACGTTCAAATCCACCCATTTAGCCCAAGTGATGAGTCCTTTTTCATATGCAACCATTGGGTTCAAATTTCTATACATTCTGTTTCCTTCCATGAGATAATCCCACCTGAAAATTAACAATTTCACAGAAACTCATCGACACTTCTTCATTATAATCTTCCTCATGGATGCATTTAAGCGTAAATCTTGTTTGGTTTCCGAGAAAATGGATAAAATGGATGGAAGGAAAAACAAGGGAGAAGGAGAGAATGTTAGACTCTAGGCTATTTTCAGTTGTCAAGCAAATTATATAGAAAAGTAATTAATGAGAAAAGTAAAGTAGAGAAAAAAAAATAGTTTCATTACCAATTTAGTTTGCAAAATAATTGATAGAAAATTCATTTTTTAATTTTTTCACAATGCATAATCTTATACTTTTTATATGATTTGTTTTATGAAAAAATATTTCCGGCAAGCAAAGTGTTCTTCCGAGACTCAAGTTTTCATGCACTAATTAAACACGCACATGCATGAAAATAAAATAGTTATTTTTTTCATTTTTCCTTTCATTTCCTGTTAGACAAGATTTGTTTTCTCTAAAATCTTAGGTTCAAACCTTTCTAAGTACTATCAAGTATTTAGAGTTAATTCATACGAAATTTTATTTCAGATTCAATTGAATTCCGTTAATAGACACTAAAATTAATCACTTAAAAATTAATCGAATTACTCGTAAATTAGCACGAATACTCTAAAATTTTGTCTTACGAGCTCCATTTGTCAGAGTGAGTCCACCAATGAGCTGAATCGAAAACAAGAACGTGGGCTCCTCTCCAGAACTTAGCATTCTCTTCGATTAAATCCAAATGTAAAATTCTCTGGTTTCCGACTGATTTCTTCAATTCCACCAGGAACGGCGCCCAGCAGAACTCAATTGATGTCTCAAAATCCTATCATCACACAACAATAAATAAATAAATAAGTAAAAAAAAATCGGGAAACGTAAAAACTTTAGCTTTTAAGGGATTTAATTTTTGAGAAAAAAAAATTGTTTGGGCTAATTTGTTTAGAATAATTTTTTGTTTTTTATTAAAACTTTAATATCTTTTATTTTTTTTATTTTTAAGCTGTAATATTTGAAATAACAAAATATTTTTGTTTTTTTAAAAACTAGAGATGATTTTTGTATTGAAAGTATTATAGTTATTTTATTATAAAAATAAATTATTATGGATATAAAGAAGCTTTAAAAAAAATAGTTAACTCTTTTAAAACGTCAAAGAATATAGTTTAAAATTCGAATCTTTTTAAAACAAAAAAAGCCCCTTTTTTTTATCCCTTTTTGTGTGGAGCTATGTACACCAAAAAAATATATTAATTTCTATTGTTTTATCTCCAAATACTTTATATATGGAATGATTTAGGATAATATTCTAATATTCACACGAAAAATTTTAAAAATAACAAGAGACACTCGAAAATAGTAGCATGAGAGTTAATAAAAGTTACTCGGATGAAACTTAGAATTATAGGAGCTTTATTTGTTTGGAAAAATTATTAAACTATTGATCGTTACTTACGGAGTTTTTTGCCCTTTAAATATGAATAACGTATTTATGATAAAAAAATCTCGATTCTTTTAATTCAACAATAGATTCTATCTAGGAGTAGAATTAATAGTTTAACTTAAATTTTAGGAGTAATACAACATAAATTATGCTTCAAAATATTCAAAAGGAAATGTCATCACTTTGCCGAGCAATCGTAAATGAGTGGTAATAGATTTTTTTGTGAATTTTTTTTTTGCCAACATTTTTTTGTTTGTTTGGTTATTTTTATATCTAATAAAATTCTAAAATAAGGTGCGGAACTACAAATATCGCCTAGACTTTTAATTGATTTGGAGTTATTGTTTCTCTGTCGATATCAATGGAAGAAATAATTATTTTGATATTAGGAGCCCATCATATTTGTGAGTATACAGTCATTCATGCAATATAATAAGCATTATTTCTAAAGTATATAAATGCAAAACAAGGGCAAAATGGGTAATTCAGCAAGTTGTATTAAACTGTGAAGAAACTAAAATTATTACTAAGGCATGGAAGGCCATCGTGGGCCCATGGTAAGTGACCCTCTTTCGAGCCGTGGGAACAACTGACTGAACCAGGCAGACCAGAGACTCCCATTGATTCCTCATTATGGAATCACCAACCAGCATTATTCTTTTCCTTCTCATTTTCCCGAGAAAATCCAGCGCATCGAACCTGAATCACCAAAGAGCAAATGGTACACAGAGTAGAAGCACTTGGGGCTGTTTGGGATATTTAAAAAATTTAATTTTTAAGATGCTTAGTTTTTATTTTTTTTAAAAAAAGAAGAATAAAAAAAGTTTGGGTATTTAAAATAATTTTTTATTGTTACTTTTTTATTTTTTTGCTTTTTATTAAAATGTCTAATATACTTTTGTTTTTTGTTTTTAAATTATAGTGTTTAGAATTTTGTTTTTGTTTTTGTGAGAATGATTAGCCTTTTTAATTGAGGGTATTATAGTAATTTAATTTTTAAAAAGTTAGGGTATTTAAAATGTGTGTAGGTTTTTTTTTTGAATTAAAGAGATAAAAAAAAATTAGTTGACTTTTTTAAAAAACTAAATAGTAAGATTTAAAAGCTAAGTTTTTTTTTTAAAAAAAAAAGAATTTTTATGAAAAACCAAACAGGGGCTTAGCCACACTAGTGAGTGGATTTGATTGATCTCACTCAATCTTTTTTATAAAAAGATTATCTTATGCATAATTATGTAGAGCTTTTGGGATAATTTATTTATGATAATTTTTTATTTTTTTATTTTTATTTAAATATCTAATACGCCATTATTTTTTATTTTTATGCGATAACAACATATGTTTTTAAAAAATATTAGAAGAGAATTGACTTGTTATATTAATGATTCCATCGATAGACATTTCATATAAAGAAATTATACTAATTTAGGATGCAAATAAATTTTTTTCTTGTAAAAAATAGTGAGAAAAAGTTAAATTTTTTAGGATATCAAACAATATAACTTAAAAAATTTGCGAATAAAAAAAAATTAATACTTTTTTTAGCCAATCAAGGGTTTGGTGTCTGTTTGGAATGTGTACAAAAGCTAGGGGGTTTAGTCTTTTAAAAAAAAAAGATTAATAAAAAAAATCACATTATTTGGGATAATTTTTTGTAGTATAATTTTTTATTTTTTAACTTTTTATTAAAACGTCTAAAATATTTTTACTTTTAACTTTTAATTTGTAATATAAAGGACATTGGAACAGTTTTTTTTGTTTGTGAGTGTGATTTTTTTAAAGTAAGAGTATTATAATAATTTTATTTTAAAAAAATTAATGTGTTTAGAATATGTATCGACTTTTAATGTAAAATTTTAGATTTTTTTTTATAATTTTTGTACATAGCTTAGTCTTACTATTAATTAAGATCAGGAAAATGCGGTGATTCGTACATTGTTTAAAGAACATACTTATTATTATTATTATTATTATTAATACAAAAATGAAAAAGTTTGATAGGGTCGGCCTATATGCATTAGGGCTTCGATTGGGATAAATTTTAATATTTTTACCTTCTTTAAGTTTTTTTTATCTTTTAGCCAAAAAATTTATTTTTATAAAAAATAATTTTTAAAATCAAAAGCTTAAAATAATTGCGGAAAACAAAATTAAGGAACATAAAATCTAATTTATTTTAATCTTTTTGAACTTTTTTTTTTTATATTTTGATTTTTTTTTTATATTTTTAGCTTGTCTCAACTAAACTAGTAAAAAAAAGTATAATAATAAAACCAAATAAAAAAAAATCGCTAAAAATAAATAATTAAAATAAAACAACCAAATAAAGCCCCCACCTTATATCTATTATATATTACTATTATAATAAAAGCTAACACCCTATTTGGTGCATGCATCATTTTAAGCAAAATCAACTCATATTTTTTTTTTTTCAAAAACAATCATGATTAGTAACTATTTTCTTATCCAATTGATACTTAATTAATTGCTTTGGATAAATTTGTAAAAATAAAAATATTTATTTTTTAATTATTTGATAAATTTTTATTTTTTAATTTTATTTTATCTATGCCCATAATATATACTATTATCACATATAACAGATTATCAACCGAACTCCATAAAAGAGTTGAAACTCTCATCCAAAGAAATTAAATGGCGTTAAAATCTTTTACTGTAAAAATCTAACTCTTATGTTTATTTGCATTTGGTCGGTAATGGATCATCTGTGCATATTATAAATAAAAAATAAAAAAATAAATGTATATTATAAATAAAAAATAAAAAATAGGGTATACCTTGGGATGGAACAGCCTTGTGGCTTCCACTTCCATTTCTCATAGTCAGAATCTGGCCTTCCATTCTTTTGACAAGCTACCGCAGTACTAAGATACGGGCAACTGGAATCGTAGAGAGGGTATGATTGATCATAAACCCACTTTCCTGAAGAGAGATCACAGGTTTTTAGCGATTCATGGTGACTCTGAACCGTGTTTATGTCATCGTCTTCCTCGTCAAGCCACGACTGTGCGTTGTCTAGGTCAAACTGGAAGGATTCTCCATGGAAGAAGCTCAGAAAAAGAATGGAGAAGAAGAAGAGGAAGAGGAGGGGGAGGAGTAAGGAGTTGGAGTTGGGGTTCGCCATTAATGAATCCAAATACCTGGGGAGTAGGGGGAAGTGAGAGTAGGTTTAAAAGACTATTATATAGGAGTAATTAATTATTAAGTAATATTGTTTACCTCAGTATTTTTATTTAATTATTTAATAAAAAAATATTTTAAAAAACAATGCCAATGTCCTTTTGTTACGTAAGTAAAAAATAAATGACGACTTACTTTGTAAATATTAATATTTGTTATTTATCAAAAATAATATTTAAGTGAAGTTAGATGGTACTATAGAGTATTTAATAATAAAATTAAAAATAATAAACACAATTTAAGAAAAATTATGTTGTTGTGCAGTATAACAAGGAGATGTGCGGTTTAAAAGGTTTGATTATTGACATTCTTATTGATAATTAGTTTAAAAGTAAATTTTTTTATATTTTTTATATTTTAAATTTAAAAATTAAATTTGGCTTTAAAATAAATTATTTAATAAATTAACTTTTAAACTAATTTTTTTTAATTGATTGTTTGAATAAAATAATAATTTTTTTATTTTTTATTTAAATTAGACAATTTTATTATTTTATAAATAATAACTATATGTAATTAGTAGTAATTGTAAACAAGTTATGAACAAGGAATACTATCATATTTAAAAACCAGTAAGAGTTAAAATATAATATTTTATAAATTAGTGTTTTGATTTAATTTTTTTTAGTTTTTTAGCTTTTGTATTTTTTGCCAAACTAATCAAGTTTTTTTTTTTTTTTTGTAATTTTAACTTAAAAGTTAAAAAACTTTGGTTGCCAAAGAGTCCAAATATATTTTTATAATTAGATTTATTTATTATGAAGGGCCTTGAAATTTTAAATTTCTATAATTAAGTTGATATTTGTAGACATGTGATTGTACAAATATTGTTTAACCCTTTTTTTCAAAATTATAATTACTATTAATTTATTTATAAATAAATGTTATGTAGCGCATATAGATAAATATCTAATTAATTAATTTTATTTTTTATACGAGGACAATTTAGGCATGACTTGCGGAGAGATGGACCACCGTCACTCATGAAGAGCTCTTTTTACTCATTAAGATTGCTTCTAGTAATTAAGATGTTTTCTCTCTCTTCCTTTACTGTTGGTCAAAAGGGATAAAGGGTAAAGAGGGCAAATTATTATATTATTATATTATATTATTAGGGAGTACTGTATAAGTAATATTATGTGATATTTTTAATAAATAAATAATTATAACTTATATAATATAAATTATTTTTTATCTTTTAACTACTCAATAAAAATAAATAATTATACATCTATTATAAAATTTATTATTATCATATTAAATTAAAGTATTACGTGAACTTTTTAAATAATTACTCAAAAAGAGAGATTGTAAAAGAGAGAGTGAGAGTAGTTGAAATAGGGCAGCTTGATTTCTCTATATAAATGTCGTTTGATAATGTTTATATTTTTTATTTTTTATTTTTGTTTTTAAATTTTTTGTGAATTGTAAATAAAAACATGTTTGGTTAATTATTTTTGTTTTTAAAAAATTATAAACAGTTTTTAAAATTTACAAAAATTTTAGAAATAGAAAAAATATGTTTTTCACTTGTTTTGTAAATACATTTTGATTGTATTTTTTTTCACTACCTCCGACTATTACATCCGACTACCGCCTTCGACCACCACATTCGGCCACCCCCTCCGGCCACTACCTCCAACCATCGTCTTGATTTTTATCCATCACATTTGACCATCATCGCTATTTTTACTATTTTTTTGGCTAACACATCAAATCACTATTTTCAACTACTACCTCCGACCACTATCGCTACATCTTGCTATCATTTCTAGCTAACACTTTTGGTTACTATCATCCGGCTACCACCGCCGACCACCCGCTCCGATCACCGCATCCGACCACTATTTTCGACCACTATCTCTACTTCTTGCTATCATCACTAAATAACACCTCCAACTACCACATTCGACTATTATATTTATCTGGAACCTCCAATTAACAATTTTCAAATATTTATATGCCAAATATATTTTTATTTTTTATCTTTTATAAAAATAAATAAAAATATATTTTTTATTTTTTGTAAACAAAAAATAAAAAACTATAAACGTTACCAAACGGCCCCTAAGAGTTTTATTTTAGAACTAGTAATTATTCGTGTTTAAAGATTTTTTAAACATAATTTTATTAAAATGTTAATTTTAAATAGTGAATGATTTTCTTAATTAGTTATAGCAATAATGTATTTAAATATAATTTTATTAGCCTCACTCTTAATTTTAACTAAAAATAATAATAAAAATATATGTAAATTAAAATTAAATTGTATAAAACTAATTATATTTTTGGGCTATGTATATATATGTGTGTGTATATATATATATATATATAGATATCTTAAACATGTTTTTTATATTTTGACCCTTGCTATTTTTATTTTTATGAGAAAAGAAAAAATTAAATTTAAAATAGAGAAAGAAAGAAAAAAGTTAGATTTACAATGACAATATATGAGAGTTAGTTAGTGAAAATTGAGAGAGAGAGAGAGAGAGAAATAAAAAGATGAAAGAGAAAAAAAGTATAAATAAAAATTTAGTCATTAAATTAAATAAATTTAGAATCTAAATATGCCACGTAAACAAATATCATCACAACATGAGTATCGTGTTTTGTAATACAGATTTTAATTAATTTTCTCATTGTTTTAATGTATTAGTGGAATTATTTACTTTTAAAAATTTCTCTTAAATAAAAAAAATTCATTAATCAAAGTAAAAAAAAACATTGTTCATTGACGATTAAAAAAATCAAAATTTTACTAAAATCTAATAATTTTTTTTTATTTTTTAATTCTTTTAATTAAGAGAATACTTGTTACGCATAAATTCAATCACAGATTTGGCAAAAAATATATTCTGTCCATGCATTCATATGCATGTGAAATCCACAAATTTCACCTATATTTTGTTGTAATTAATCTGTAATTAATTTATATATATATATATATATATATATATATATAATTACTGTAATTATTTTTTGTGCCCGTGATGTAAGGGTTTGTAGGGCATGCATATGAGTACATTTTTCAAAGTAAAAAAGGGTGAAAGGGGACGTTTCAGTTAAAAAAGCAAAGCTGGCATGCTGGGACTCAGCACCCACCATATATGGTATCTTGCAGCACTAATATTACGTACACAGTTAATTAATTATAGACAAATTATAAAAATTGAATGTTTTTTTTTATAGAGAATACGGGAGCAGCAGAGAGGGGAGGGAAGGAAAAAAAGAAGAGAGAGAAAGACTCGAACCGCGGACTATCTGGGTGAGGAGCCTTATGAGAAGGCAAATAACTAATGAACTGCCAAGACTACTCATAAAAATTGAATATTGATCTATTTATTTGTATTGAAATTTATAATATTTATTATTTTTAATATAAATGTATAACCATGATAAATTTTTTGTAATTTTTGTGATTAATTATATGTGTACAAAGTATTTTCCATCTTGCAGTCTCCAGGTCAAAAGTCAACCTAACCATTGGCTGTGATGCAATGACCTAGAGTGCCTTTTTTGTTTTTTTTTTTTATTTTACGTTTTTTTTTTCTTTAGTGTGGATGGCATTTTTTTTTGCCAAGTTCCGCCCACGCAAGTCTTATGTACAGATTTCTTTTTCTCCCAATAATAAATGGAGTGAGAACGGTATTTGTATTTTTTTTCATTTTTCTCGTTCTTTCGATAAAATAAAATAAATAGTTTTTAAATACAATTACATGAATAAAACTTATTTTTAGAAAATATAATAAGACTAAAAGTATATATATATATATATAGGCTTGGTAATGATATCAGAGCCATGTGTTGTGTTTTAAAAGTGCAGTAATATCTCGTCATATTTCGAGAAAACCACGAAAAGCAAGACGTTTGGAGCAGTGGATGTCTGTAAAGCCGAGGTATACTTGTCATATTGACTGATTGCATTGCATAATTAATTCACAAAATATGGCTAGAATTATCATATCATTCTCACATATACTTTCTGGTGAAAGTTCATCAAGATCTCCACAAATAGTTAATCAATGTGAAATTGATGTAGAAAATATGAGAAAAATTTAACAAATTGGTCAATGCCTAAAAAGAATATAAATGAACTTTATGATAAAAAATTTGAATTAAAACAAACTTATAATATTAAAACTGTTGAACAAATTTTATCCGTTACTATTCAATATCAAACTTTCCAATTATTAGATCCTAATCTTATTAGAAAATTTCAGCAAAAAGAATTTAATTTTTTACATTTAGGATTAGTCCAAATTGGAAGAAAACCTATGACTCGTTTAAATTTAAATAAATCTGTAATATACTCATTAGATAATTTACGCCATAATTCTTATTCTGATGCATTATTAGGTACTATTAAAACTAGTCTAGTACATGGTCCGTATATTTTGAATATTTTTCTAATTTTGAAGTATCACCTCATGATCCTACAATTTTAAAAATATTAATATTACAAGTTCAAACTAAAAGATATAATATGGATGCTTTATCGTTAAATTTACAAATAGCATATAAAGTTTATTTAAATGCTATGACAATATCAACCCCAATGTTTAAAGGTATAAAAAGTCCACATGTATCCACAATAATGTTCCAATATAATCTTAATAAATCACAAGTAATTACACCAAAAGTAATTAAATGGCATAAAATTGATAAAGCTGATGAACAAGATAATAATAGTTGGCACATGTCTTAAATTATGCCTCCTCAATTAACTCAAACGGAAACAAATCCCGATTCCATTGTTGAGTTTCTTGATGGATCCGTATTATTTCAATTTCCCCCTCGTAGGTCAGAATCTATTCAACGGACAGAAACACAGAGTTATGAAACACCATCATAATTATTAAGAACTCAATCATTAAGATCAACCCAATCATTAAAATCACCATATTATTATACACCGAGTCAATCTTTTAGAAATTATCCTTTATCTGGTATCCAAATAAAAGATCAAATTCCTCAACCAATTTATCGCAATAATTTTAGTCAGGATCAAGAAGATGATATAGATATAGATTTAACAACTTTAAATATCAATACATTATCTTTAGCTCCACCAACTTCTCATATCTCACATATATACCTATTATCTCAAAATCCCACTTCACTAAACTCATCATCATCATTACACCAAACAACATCATCATTACATCCACCACCATATGAATTAAATATTAAAAAAATAAATAAATAATATTTAGAATCTTATAATAAATATAATAGGGAATGTTTTATACATAATAATACTATTGAATAAGAAAAATAAATTAAAAATGAATATATTAAATTTCTCCAAAAATTCCAAATTAATATTCGTTTCTTTCCATGGTATTATAATATTTATTACCCCCAACATGATTTTATTATTCCTCAAGAATTATTAACTCAATCCATAAATACATTTGAAAAGAAATGGTCTACCTGTTATGGTAATGAATATCACTCCATACATCCTCCAAGTAAAACTATTGTCTTAAATTCTGGTATAACTACACGACTTTATGCTGAATCTGATCAAAATCTTCCCAATCAGTTAAATTATACAAATACTTACCTCCAAATCCTGGGAGAATAAGGTACTCGTATTGAAACATCTCTTCAAGTCATGAAAAATTCTCTTCAAGTCACCAATAAATTACAAACTAAATTATATGCAATTTATCATTTAGTAAAAAATCTAAATGCTAGAGCTGTTACTCCAACTTTCCCCAATTATATACCTACGTCTATACCTACATCTACACCTTTCATAATTAAACCTTTACCTATACCTAAATATAAATTACAAAATTTTCACCAGAATTTATTGAACAATTACAAAAATCATTACAATTCAAAAAAATACAAGTTTCAACATCTACTCCTATAAAAGAAGATAATAAATCTATACATGTTCTAGAATATAATGAAAAAAAAGAATTACAAAACTTATATTCACAATTTCAAGAAACACCTAATCAAATTCAAGAAACGTATATAACTCCAAAACCTCTTATAAAAAATTATTATCCAAGACCAACACCTACTGATTTACAAATCGAAGAAAAACCTTATTCCTTAGCCTTCAATGGAACAAATTTAATGGAATGGAATCTTGATAGTAAAACAGATTATCAAATAATTGAAATGGGACAACATATGATGATGACTGCTAATGCGGCATTATCTCATATTCTCTCTAATAACGATGCCTCCGTAGGAGAATTATTAATAGCAGAATTTTCTGGCCAACTTAAAGGATTGGGGGATAATTATTTAAATGATGGACAAAAATTAAGAATTTTAACATCAGTAAAAAAAAATGAAAATGATTTGACTATTGAAAAAAATGGTCTTCCAGTAAGTGATATTATTACAACTCTTATTACATCAATAATTCAACATTTTGTTTCTCTTATCAATAAAATTGTCTTTTGTCTTGTGTAATGTATTTGATTTCTTTTATTTAATTATATTATTTGTGTGTGATTAACGATTAATAAGATCTAAAGTATATATCTGGGCCTGGTAATGATATCAGATATGAGAGGTTTGTGGAGTTAAAGATAATGTATTAATATTTAAAGTTGTTAAATCTATATCTATATCTTCTTCTTGATCCTGATTAAAATTATTGCGATAAATTGGTTGAGGAATTTGATATCTTATTTGGATACCAGATAAAGGATAATTTCTAAAAGATTGATTTTTTAAAGATTGACTCGGTATATAATAATATGGTGATTTTAATGATTTGATTGATCTTAATAATTAAGTTCTTAATAATTGTGATAGTGTTTCATAACTCTGTGTTTCAGACCGTTGAATAGATTCTAACATACGAGGGGAAAATTGAAGTAATACAGATCCATCAGGAAACACAACAATGGAATCAGGATTTGTTTCCGTTTGAGTTAATTGAGGAGACATAATTTGAGACATGTGCCTTCTAAAATCATTTTCTGTAAAAGCCCTCTATCATCATCTTCTAAATTGTGGAAGTTTCTCTTATCAATAAAATTATCTTTTGTCATGTGTATTGTGTTTGATTTATTTTATTTGATTATATTATGTGTGTCTGATTAACGATTAACAAGATTCAAAGTATATATCTGGGCCTGGTAATACACACAAATAATATAATCAAATAAAATAAATCAAACACAATACACAAGATAAAAGATAATTTTATTAATAAGAGAAACTTACACAATTTAGAAGATGATGATAGGAGGCTTTTACAGATAATGATTTTAGAAGAAAGGAGCACAAGACAAGAGATAGAAAGGAAAGAGAATATAGAAAAAGAATATGAAAGAAGAGTCTGAGGAACAACCCTCCTCAGTGAGTCAATTTATAAGCGGAGAGAAGGCTTCGGACATGAAAAATATTACAAATTACAAAAAGAATAGGAAAAACAAAATAATTACTTTTAGACTATTGTGAGACCCGGTACCTTGTTATTTGTGGAATATGTATATATGACGTTTTTCTTTTCGTTATAAGCATGCCTCGAT